>JBAMIB010034155.1:0-16065 GCA_037177415.1 Kaempferia rotunda
GTTCTTTTGAGATATTTCTGATCAATTTGATTTTATTTTGGGCAGTGGCTGGAAGGTTTTAGTTGATGAATGGGTCAGTGCTACTGCTGCCATTGCTGGTATGCTATGTTTCGCTCTGTTGACCTTATGAGCTACTTATGGCCTCGTATCGTCTGGATAATTAACAACTCGTGATTTGCAGAGAACTCTGTGCATTCTCTTCCTTCTGGTGAGTTTGAAGAGGAAGGGCTTCCCTCTCCTCCATTAGATGAGGGAGCTCTATTTACTGTTCAGACTGCTTCCATCCCACTTTCTGCGGTATAAGTTGTTATCTTCTGTAGCACCCCTTTAAAATTTTACTATTGTGGAATTCACTCATTCTGCATATACTGATCTGGTTCCGTTTGATGTGTCTGTCCATTGTTTGGTTCTGAAGTTCTTCGATGGAATGGATGATGATGGAAGTGAGTAGCCAGGTTTTCTTTGTTTCTCCTTATTGAGTTCCCTAGTTCATTAATAACATCCTGCTGCCATTTGTTGCAGATCTTAGAAACAGTAGGGACTTCGACAAGAAATGGGAAACTGGAAGAAACCAGAAGGAAGATCGCAAACAGTGGACAGAGAATCATTCTGTTCTTGATGACAAAGTCGCAATGATGAGGCAAGAAGCCCCAAAGTTGGCAATTTCAGAAGAAAAGCTTCATATGAGAAAATATGAAAATGAGATGAAGCAATCAAAGCCACAGACAATCTCTATTGGGAACTCAAACTCACAAAACATTCCAAGTAACCAATCTAAGCTGTTGATTGCTGAATCGGGGCCTGGCAGACCGACAAGGTATACCTCTGAGCAACAAATATGTACTGAGATTAAAACTAAACGGCAGCAGGATACTGCTACAATTCAGAGGAAGATGCCAACGATTCCCCAAGAAGTAAGTTCATCTGGACACTGAAAAAATTGAAACAATGCTTGTTCTAGAGGAGCTTGGGTTTCTAAACACCGCGATTTCATTTAGAAATCAAAATGCTCTGAGGAAGCATTTGTTCGGGCTAAGCTGGAAGCGGCAAAGCGCAAGCTTCATGAAGGCTATCAACAAGCAGAAAATGGTTTGTTAACTTACAGGCCTCAATCCATTTCTCCTAATTTATTCCTGGTGCACTTCTATCTATGAAGCCATTTGCTAAAGTCCGGCTGATGGTTTCCATATGTTTTGTTTGATGCAGCAAAAAAACAGCGAACGATACAAGTGATGGAGTTGCAAGATTTACCAAAGCAAGCTCACATCAACAAGCAACCTATTCAGAAATTCAGAAATCAATCTAGGAATTGGGCAAATAGGTAAACTAGTTCTGTCAATCATGCAAATGCAATGTGAAGGACCATTTTTCTACCACTTGGTGTAGCTTGCTGTTGAGTAACTGTATGTACGCGCTTTAACTCATTGCTAATTCAACCAAATAATTCTGATATTACCCCGTAAACCACCAAAGTTAAATGAGTTCTGTTTTATCTGTTGCAATATTTCTGCATTACTAAGCAACTATTTGCCTGCAAACAGACAGGCAATAAAGAACCCACTTCTTTGTTTCCTGCTAAAGGTGATGAACTGTTTTCCTTTCTTTTCTTCTGTAAACTTTTGTGTTCTCATCTAGAAGAGTCCGAGATTGAGACCAGAGTCTTAAGATAAAATTGATACCTTCATCTGTGGGAAGAGCCATGTAACTTAAAGAACCTTAGCATGTGGAGCAGCAGCACAAGATACCATAAGACTTGTCCTCTAGCCATGGCACAGTGGCAGGGTTAGTGGATTAGAGGACTGCAAGGGACCAATGCCCATGGATTCAAGGATCTGGCTCCACTTGTTCTTCCCCAACTCTTCCAATGTCCTTGTTGCACTCACCTCCACTTTTAATTTGCAGCCCCTTTCTTTGACTTCTTTCCCCTTTAACTTTATTCCTTTACCTTGCTACTTTAATTGGTGGACTCTTCCTTGCCTCCATGAATTAATGGGGAAGAACACAGGCTTTTCTTATTGTTATCTGCTATGCTTAGGCACTAAGACAATGATGTAAACTGGTTGATAAAAGAAAAGCTCAAAAGACTTGAGGTGGTTGGCCATCTTTTGTTTGTACATCACAGATGTAAGCACTACACTGTGGTTCATTTCTTTTGCTAAATTTACTCAATTGAGTGTTCGAGTTGAACACCAATATTAATGCAGACTTGTTAGAATGATCTCATTAGACCAATTCGATCTTTGGCATGTGGCATGTCTTATATCGAAATCTTCAAGGGAAGCAAGGCAACCTTCAAGGGAAGCAAGGCAACTAGTGATGCGTGTTCTTTGATCGACAAGTGCATAGGCATCTTGGTTCAATGTGCTTTGAGGTCTACAAATGAAATGGACTTTGTAAACATGTTGTACTCTTTTTAAGTGTTTTTTTGGTCGACATGCTTAGTGCCATAGGCATCTTAGTTGTCTTGCTACTTCTTGCCCTACCACACCACCCTACAAAACTTAGTTGCACATCATTATAATTCCTTAACCACTCAAATCGAATCTCGACATGGTTGAGCTCATCTTGGCACAATCTTCTCCAGCTAGCATTCTCCAATTAGGGTTTGGGCTAGGGTGAGCCACTAGTAATTAGTAAACTTAATTCTATATATATATATATATATATATTATAATTCCACTTATAATAATTTGGAGTTGTCTATGTGCCAATGGAAAGAGGAGAATAAATTAGCATACAAAAAGATTAATTAAAAAATAAAATTTATTTTGACACATTTATAATAAAAAAAATGAATTAGGAAATGTTTAAAATCGAGGTGTCGGTAATAAATAAAAAATGTCATTTTTGTTATTTGATAATTAGTTTTTCTTTGTTTTAGCAATAAATAAATAATAATTATAATCTTAATTTTGAGTTTGTATATTAATTATATTTGAATTAATATAGTTTTTTTTATTTATCTTCTATACGAGAGTTTTTCTTAGAGATGAGGATTATGTCTTTGTTTGTCTATTTTGCTATGTTAATTCATATTAGAGTCAAAATTTGATTCGGTTTTATATCTTCTTTCAATTAAAACTATTACATGGTTATTTTTAAGTCACTTAGTCACTTTAAACAAATGGCTCTATTTTGTATTTAAATGTTTTTGAATATAAAAGGACCATGTAACAATTTTGGCCTGCTATATGATTATTTCTATTGAATAATTTGGTTGTTTTAAAAGCATGGTTAAACTCTAATGGTCTTCTAGAGTGAATTTATATGTTTAAATTTAAATTTTGAGTAAAAAAAATCTTCTAGATTATTTTTATAATTTTATCTTTTTTTTAAATGTATGTTTAATATTTTTAATTTATAATTCATGTAGGCTGTAAAAACTACTTTGGTAAATTTTCGCATTATAAATGAAATAAAACGTAATGTGCTAAAGCAACAATTTAAAGAATGTTTTAAAAAATCAATCTCTTCATAAGTGTCAGAAAATCAACCTCTCTTAACCATTTATACTAACGACTAATAGTGATTTATCTCATTTGTATTGATTGATGGCAAAAGACGATTCACTCGCCCTCAATGTTTCTGTCAACCCGTCCCAGGGTCAACACGAAAGAGGTAAATCACAGGGGTTACTAGGCCGAACAATGACGAGTGCATAAGGGAGGGACATCTCATCCGTATTGATGTGGCAAAAAGGTGATTCGCTCGCCCCCAGCGCCTCCACCAACCCGTCCCCAGTCCAACACGAAGGAGGTAAATCATGGGTGACTACTAACCATTAGTGCAAATGATTAAGACATGAGGGAGGTATATGTTCGGACGCGCCGAGTTTCGACTTCATGTGACAACCTCCCATGCCTTGACCATCGCACCGCCCCAGGGGGACAATCTCATCCGTATTAATGTGGTAAAAGGCGATTCACTCGTCCCAGCGCCTCCAAATCTCATCCGTATTGATGTGGCAAAAGGCGAAATTGCTCGCCCCCAGGGGGCCGCCAACCCGTCCCCAAGCCAACACGCAGGAAGTAAATCACGGGTGGCTACTAGCTATAAGTGCAAATGGTTAAGACATGGGGGAGGTATATGCTTGGGCACGCCGAATTTCGACCTCTAGACCTCATGTGGCAACCTCCCATGCTTTAACCATTGCACTACCCCGAGGGGGCAATCTCATCCGTATTGATGTGGCAAAAGGTGAAATCGCTCGCCCCCAGCGCCCCCGCCGACCCGTCCCCAGGCCAACACGGAGGAGGTAAATCACGGGTGGCTACTAGCCATAAGTGCAAATGGTTAAGATATGGGGGAGGCATATACTCGGACACGCCGAGTTTCGACCTCTAGACCTCATGGGCAACCTTTCATGTCTTAACCATCACATCGTCCCGATGGGACATGGATCATGCTTCATACACAAAATGAACTAAGGATTGATTATTTAATCAAAATCAAACTGATCGAATTGAAAAATTATAAATTAAACAAATTAAATTTTTTTCAAACCAACTAAATCAGCTAAATATTTATACGAAAATCAAACTAAACTAACTAATCAAATATCAATTAATTTAATTTTTGATTGAATTAATCAAATTAACTAAAATTTTAAAAGTTTATATGGTTTTAACTAAAAATTAGATTTTATTTAATTAATTATATTTAAAAATAATTGAAATTAATATTTTTATTCAATTTATTTAATTTAACTTAATTATAAAATTTAAAATTAAAATCAAACTGAATTAACAAAAAAATCGAACCGATTTATTAAAAAAAATTGAAAACTGAATTAACAAAATCAAATTTCTAAACTTGATCTGTTGGATTCAATTTGATTAATTCAGTTTTACGGAATTTGTGCCGATAAAAGAAATACATGAAAAAAATAGAAGTAGAAAAAAACTAGTTGTTTTAATTCAGTTTATCGGTACTGAATTTGTGCCGATAAAAGAATAGGGTTTAGGCCTAATTCACTTTTAATTAGTAGTATTGTCTTATTTTTATCATACTAACTTTATTTTGCAATGTACCGTTGTTGTTTGGACTAATAACGTATTTTGCAGGAGCTAAACTACAAAAGTTAGCCACAGATGAAAATTGCTCGGGATGCCTTAGAGTTGCAAGGAGGCATCTCAGAGTTGATTAGAGATATCCTGGATAGGGCAGAAGCATCATAGATAGGGCAGAAGCGTCTTGGATAGGGTAGAGGCGCCCCTCGCGTGGATAGAAGCTAAGGGTTGTGGATCAAATAAGCATTATTGAAGGCGTCTTGGGCTGTTGGAGGCACCTTAAATAGTGTTTAAATGAAGCACTCGGTCAACAACTTCCATACAACTCTTCCACGCGCTTCCTTGGCCACCTGACTGCTCCAACTTCATACTACTGTTGTGTTGTGACACTGATACACTCGACTACTACAGACGAACCAACTCTAACACCCAAGTCAATTAATTCTTCATCCACATGTTGGTAACGTTTATTTTTAGATGTTTAAATTACTACATAAAAGAAGGGTAAGTTGTTACACTTCCTTCTTCTTTCTATTCTTGTATTCGATTATTCTACTGAAAGTTTTCGGATAGAGAATTTTAATGGATTACCCGTCAGAAAAGTCCAAAGGACCAGAGTTTTGGAGTAGGAGTCATCGAAGGTTCTGAACCAAGTAAAATACTTATGTTTTCGGTTTCTGTCTTTTCGCACATAGTTTTTCTGCTACGCGCTCATTTGAAAAAGAAACGGTTTTAAAATCACATGATTCACTGCTCCCCTCTCTCTCTCACGTGCATCGGTCCTAGACAAGCATGTTGGACACAAGATGATATGAAGAAAATTTAAACTTCTATAGGCCTATAGGATTATTTAATGTCGTATACAATGCACAACCTCCATACGTAACAATTCAAATGCTGACTAGTATAAACTGTGTTACACAATGTATACGCTCCACATATAGATATCATACAAAATCTCAGTATATTTTTCGTTAAAATGCAACAAATGTGTGAGCAAATATCGACAGAACAATCATCTATATTGGAATATGCTTCTTAATTTGCATAAACAATAAGCTTTGAATGCAAATAATAGATCTTACAGAGTCCAATGAAGAGGTAAGTTCATGTCTCCAACCTTGAGTAGTTTTGACTCACATGCATGACATAGTTGGGACTCATATGCATGACGATCATAAAGAAAAATTCATGTACAAATATCATGCATTTCAATTGTCAATATAATATTTGTCTTTAAGCTACAAAAGTATAATAACAGCAAGAGAGCCTTGCGCAATATTAAAGTTGTTGTCTAGTGACATGGTAGTCACGGTTCGAGTTATAAAAATAACCTATTACAATACAAGATAATGCAGCATACAATAGACCTTTTCCATGACCTCATATTAGCGGGAGTTCCATGCACCAAACTGTCCTTTTTACAAAAGTATTAAAACACAAAATACTAGGTGAAAACAATTCTTCTATATATACAATTATATTGTCTTCTATTTCACTGAATTGTGTTCAATGCCAGATATGCATAGTTGGAACACTTTGGAGTATTGAGCAAAAGACGTGAGAAAAGATGACATGTAAAAGATACAAATGTATAAGACTCTTCCCCATGATACCCTTGTGCAGTAGTAGTTCAAGTTGATGCGTCAGTTTTGGGTTAGTGATATCATGCAAACAGATTGAGTTGAAACCCAAATCTATGCAAAAGATGAAATAGATAGACTTTGATTGCTAAAATAGAAAGGCATTTACATCATCACATAAAGAACATAACTCTTTCTCCATTATTCACTTTTGTAGACTTAAGAAAAACCCATCTCTAACTTTGGCAAATGAAATCCCTATAATTTTAACAGTGCGATAGCTTTCAGCCATTAGATACCAATACTGTTTATAAAGGAAGTAATAGATCTGTTTTTTCAAATGTCACAAATGAAAATTCACCAATCAATGCTTTATTCTCCAAGAATCTAGTGTTGACTTCTTCCTAGAACAAGAAAGAAATTTGCCTTCCTAAATGAATTCAATCCCTCAGGTGCAATTAACAGCAACAGTGTACTGTTATTCAACCCTATAATCCCAAACTATTGATTGGTATAGAAGAAAATTAAGAGGTTGTGGGTGAAAAACTTCTTGAGCATAAATTTGCAAAGGAAGGAATCAAGGATCAATGATATGACTCATCAGCATCCAAAATCTAATTATTGTTAACAGAGATGTAAATAACAAAGGGCTAGTGTGTGAGTTAGCTTAACCTTGTCCAGTGCGCTTCCAATACTATGACTTCTTTGCTTTCTTGGTAGAAGCGAAAGCATCATCAATCATGTCTAAGAGGCACTGTTCTGACTCCCTTATCATCAGGGCCTGCTTCCTTCCCATCCCCATCCAGTCTCTTTCTAGCTCCCTCAACAATTCCATTCTTCGCTTCTCAATCCTCATCAAGCCCTCACTGAACCCTCTCACAACAGCAGCCAGATGCGACATGACATGTTTGCCACTGCCTAGAGCCTCACCCTCTGATTCTTCCTCGTTGGATTCATCTGCCTCCTCTTCTTCCACCTCAAAATGTCTCCTTTTGGGAGGAACGTGATTCCTGGAAATCCTAGAAGGGCCCCAGTGAGGCTCCCGAAGGATTCCATTAATGCTCCGAACGTTGTTTCCAATTCTCTCAACCTCCTCGTCTTCTTCTTCCTCCTCGTCGTCATCTTCGTCGTGGGTGGAGCGAACGCCGAGAGCACGCCCAGCCGCAGCCGGCGGGCGTACCGTGATAGGCAGGGGGCCGCGCTCCATGCGGTCCATGCGGCCAAAGAAGGACCAGGCAGAGGCGACGGGGCGTTGCCGCTCCGCGCGGTACCGCTTTCGAAGCTTCTCGATCTTGTGGCGACACTGGGTGCCGGTCTTGGAGGGCTCCTCGAGGCCGCATCTGGCGGCGACGGCGGCGGCGACTTCCTCCCACTGCTGGGCCCTGAGCTGCCCGCGCTTCAGGGCGCACCACCTCTCCTCGTAGGCGTCGATCAGGTGGGCGGTCTCGAGGTCGGACCAGGGCTGGCCCGGGACGGCCTTCCGCGACCGAGGCAACGGCGGGCCGGGCCATCGCTCCAGCGATCCGGCGGCGGCAGCCATGGGTTTTTGGTACGGGAAGGCGGATGCGAAGGGGAAATTAGGGTTTGCGTTTCGGGAAACAGGGCGACGGGGGTGAGTGGTGGCGTGGCCAGGTGGTTGAGTGGTGGTGGCGGTGGTGGGGATAAGGATTGGGTGGGTCGGTGGTGGAGGCGGGTCCGAACCGACTCGATTAGGTTATTAGACCGGACCGGTCCGGTCGAGATGGAGGAGGCAGTGCGGGGAAGGCGGCGGCGGCGGCGGCGGCGGCGGCGGTGCAGTCGGCGACACGGTGAAGAGGGAAGGTATTGTTTGGCGCTCTTACGCACGTGACGTGGTTTTTCTGTGCGGGATTTCAAATTCTAGATATTCTTAAATCATAATAAATAATAATAATAATAATAAATATATAAATATAAATTGAATGAAGAACTTAAAAATAATAGTAATAATAATATGCTGATTATACAAACCTTTACGTTTATTTATTACAAGTGAGCAGTTTAATAAAAAAATATTAACTTTATTAATTTAAAGTAAAAAATATTTTACTTACTCATGTCCTCTGTGACTGTGATGATAGAATAGTTGAACAAACATAATTACAACTTTTTAAATTAACAAAAATAAATAATTTTTATTCAGTTTGTTAATATGAGACAAAAGCTTTTATATAAGTAAAATATTAACGCATCAGAAAAAAAAAATACTACTTAACATATACATTTAGATTTTAATACATATTAAATCTAGATTTAACACTTCCCTTTTAGAATTATATCGATTTCTAAACGACCATATGAGATACACTATCTACTATATCGTAGCGTATAAAATTTAGCCGTTGGATAATTTATTTAATTAAGATTTTAATTATTGAATTAATGGGTCTAATTCAAATTTATAGCAAATAGATAGTTTATTAGTATGTTATTTAAGAGGTGGAGAAGGAATTCTAGGATTTTCTTTAAAATTGGTGCCGCTACCTTCATCCATAGAAATCTCGAGAGAAAAAAAAAATACTCCAAAGGTTTGAAAAATTAAAGAAAAATGCGGTCAGATCGTGTCCTGTCGCTCTTTTACACGTCACTCGATTTTTTTACACGCTACAATACTAAAGTCAGATTTTTAACATTTACTTATGTAATATATGGATACTAATATTGTATGCTTTTATGTTGATGCATGATTCATCGTTAACGAGTATGTTTTTTTTATATATTTTGTGGTGAGTTGATGAATTTCTAATGACTTTTTATGTTGAAAAATGATGAGGCTGGAATTTTTGAGATTTGCTGCTGCCATGGAAATGTTGGAAGGGAGGTATGGGGGTTGAAGTGGTACGGATATACCAAGGAAAAAGAGCTGGATTCGAGGGAAATAAAAATTATACTGAATTGAGGGTGATGTGAGAGGAAATATGTTCTCCTGGTTCTTCTACTGATTTTAAATTAGAAAAGTCGTTAGATGAGATCGAGAGACGAATACATATAGATATCTTGTCTAATCAAATGCTCATCCTAATTTATACCAATAAAAACCAAAGAAAATGGATCAGGAAATCCCGTCTGAGCACAGCTTGGGGCATACGAAGGGGCACCTAAACCCAACTTTAACCTTTGTAGGTTATTACAAAAAGTCACTTTTGAATATAAAATAAATAAAATCAAAAGTACCAATTTGTTATTAGTTTCTAGAACAACATTATTATCTTATGATTATATTTATTAAAGAATAATAGTTTAATTAAAATAATATTTTAATAGGTAAAACGCACTTAAAAATACTGCATGATAATGAATACTATTGGATCATAATTAATTACATAAAAACTACTAGATAGACGCTATAATATATAGTAGTTGATTGTTAATTTTTATATACTATAATAACTACCTGGTAATTTTTATATAGTATAATAGTTATTCGGTAGTTTTTATGACATACTAACTACTGGTAGCATGTATAATAATACTGGATGAAAAAAATTTGAGATAAAATTATTGATGGAACCTATTTGATTTTTTTTTTTTAAATGACCATGTGGATATTTTTTATTTTCCTTAAAGTATTTTTGAGATAAATTTATTGATGGTATCATAGTACATCACGCTATCAGAATGATTCAATGATTACGAATCAAAAGATCTGACCTATGTGAGATATTCAACGTCAGTTTGGATGTCTTCTTTATTTCCACCAAAATTGTATTTCATTTTATTTTATTAAATAATAATAGTTTAATTAAAATTAAAAAATATGGAATCACCGCATTAATGATTCACCACATTAATAATAGTTTTATTTCATAGGAGCAAGTGTTAAGTGAGATGTATTTTCCGGGATTCGAACCATATATTTAGTATTTGTACCAAGTCCTGGGTCATTTTAATTGGAATTAAGATACTTTTATTAAAAGTTATATTTTTTTTCTTATGTTTTTAATTATTTTTTATAGATTCAAAAAGCCACTTTTGATTATTTTAATATTAAAAAAAAGCACTCTTCTATTTCTCACTTAACGTGCTCAACAAATTTTTTTTAATTGATGCGAAAAGTATTCTGTTAGCACTTAGCCCTCATTAATATCTGATATTTATTCTCTTCATAAATCATTTGATTTTGTTTGATTCTCAACTATCCGTACAAAAAAATATTGAAATATATTTATAAATCAATAGATGAATCCAAAGATATTATTTACCTTAACAAGAAACGCTGGACCCTGTTGGATGATGACAGCGAATCACATTTATATTTTTGGTATTATTTAATAAGTATTTGAATAATAAAATATTTGATGGACACCAATTGCAAGAGTGGCAAAACTGAAAATTCCTGAACAAAATTTGAAAAATGAGAGAGACAGTCCACTGAATGCCAACTTACCACGTGCTATCACGTGCAAAAAGTCCACTTTGTTGTCCTTTACGATACCGTCACCATTACGTGAGCCTACCGACAGGACTTGCTAAGTTGCTAGGCTACCAATTTTCAAAATTAACTCCAGTAGACAGATCACACATGGTCTCCAGAGAGCACTACCCGGTGACCCGATCCATATAGATAAAACAAAATGCCTTTAAAAAAAGCAGGCATCGAGCTCGCTTCCGCCTTCCCTTTCTTCTTTCAACTGCTGCTGGTACGCTTCCTTGTTTCAATCGAGAAGGGGAAGCGGCGGAATCGGAATGGATCAGAACACGCCGGTGAGGAAGTCACACACCTCCACTTCCGATCTTCTCACGTGGTCGGAGACGCCTGTGCCAGCGGCCGATCAGTCGGTTCCGGCTAACCGGCGAACTTTGAAGGTAAAAAAAAAGCCAAACCAAAATGCCCCTCTGTCTGTGTTTTGGTGCCTTTGATGGATTTGGTTTCACCTTCTTTATTCTTGTCGTAGCCGGCGGGAGGGATCAGCCCAGTCATGTTCGGGGCGCAGTTGTCCGCGGAGGAGGAGGAGAGCGTGAACAAGAGGTGAGAGATCTTGATGGTTGGCTAGGGTTTTCGCGGATCTTTGTTTCTAGGTGGACCGCACCATTTTTCTCGCTTGCGAAAATGTTACTTCTTTTGCTCTTTCGAGCGAATGAGAAATGTTGGTTTCTCTTCTTTCGATATGCCTCGGATCTGATCGCAAGATTGGATTTTTTTTTTTTTCATTACGGACATTGATTCAGTACGAAATGTGCTCTAAGATGGTGGCACCTTCTTTTTGTTGAGTCGGGTTTCCTGTTCTTTATGCTGCAATAGGGATTCGGTTGGTTTTTGAATCTCAGCAGCGACCTTTTCCTTCCCGTTGTTCCTTTCTTTCTCACTATTTTTCGGATTTTCGCAATGGTTTTTTTTCGTTTTGAAATCCCCGGATGAATCCTGTTATACATTTTCTTTGGTAGATTTAAACATTTTCAAAGGATAAACATATAAGCTGGTAAATACTGTGAAGAATGATATTTTCGAAGGATATTTGTGTTCTATACAAGTGGAGTACATTGATAGGCTTATTGTAGTGATCAACAATATATGGTAATGAATAATATCAAGATAATAAAATAGGAATGTGGATGAATCAAGCTAATTGAGGAAATACATTAAAATTAATATATTTCCTATTCCCTCCTTCAAAATGAAGATGCGGTAGCTTCTGTAATTGCAAGGGTATTGAAATGGACATGTAGATAAACAGTTGAAACAAATATCTGGATCAAGCGGGTCAAGCACACGTCTCATATTGGTGGTGGTGCAGCGATGATTCAGTGAAGAAACACATGAAGGTGCAAATGCAGTAGTAAGCTTGCTGGAGCATATCAATATATCTACAAGTGAGATAAGTTAGCAAGCTTGTTGGAGCAGAGCCACGCTGTTGTGAGCTTATCCAATAGCCCTAGATCCCTGACATTTAGTGATGTTGTAGGGCATAGCGCCAACTAATTTGTACGTGTTCGAGAAAGAAAATTTTTTGCGCTCTGCTGGATATTCAAAGTGGGTAGCCAATCCATTCATTGTCAATGATTTATAAGAAAATTGGGTAGCCAATCCATTCATTGTCAATGATTCATAAGAAAATTGGCATGCCTGACATGATTTGGACTACTCACCTCCACATACCATGCCTACACATGTGACTATAGGTAGGTGGATTCAGCTGAGAAGAAATTTTACTAAGCATGGACGCTATGGAGGATAAATTGAGATGGTGCGGGATGACAAGGAATTAAATAGTGACCGAAAATGCCAATCCAAGGGGAGTCCATAAATTGTGCTGCAACCTCCACCTCTGATGCCTGATGATTTAGAGCATTGACGAGAGAATTTATAACTCTGACACCACGTGAATTTTCAGCGGAATTGTATTGAGCTATATGCCTAATTCTATGCTAGTCGGACATGCAGGCGTGTGATAAGTAACAACAATAAAAGGTTGGGAATAGTATCAAGACAATAAGGTAAGGAGTTAGCTCTGATCAGGCTAATATGCAAATTACAAAGAAGAGCCGCATTTTGAGCTAGGGAGTTTATAAACTCTTATCAATCATAGTCATGTATCCGCTGCTACTTGTGGCATGTGTTGGAGATTGTTTACCACCCACTGACCCACATATCTTCCGTCACTTTTTTCCTGTGAACTGTGATAACAATGCATAAAGAAGTACTCCAGTGTGTGATCTTGTGAAGTTCTTTGATCAATTAAGAACCATGCAAGTTGTCTTCCTTTATTAACATATATTTGTTGCTTGGTTATTGCATCTCTTCATGATTTCATTTGATATTATCCTTCTACTATATCACCAATTTTAGTTAATCTTACAAAATATGCTTCAACTTCGGCTTAAATTTAATCAAATTGTTCCAGGGCAGATGAACAAACACATATGATAGCCTCTGTGAAAGGTTCTATGTGAAGAGGTGTAGATGTAGCAAATCAAAGATTGTTAAATAAAACAATGAGACTGAAGAAATATGGAGAAATTTAGAAAATTGGTTGGGACTAACATCTAAATTATCATCTGGTTCTTAAATGTTATATAAATCACATCATGATGGAATTCAAACTTCAAAAAAATATCTCCTGAGAAAGAAGTCCATAATTGTTGTCAAATTTTTTCTTGCATGTACTAAGTTAATGATAAGAGGTAGAATCAGTGCTGGTTCCTTAACAAGTTTAGAATCCTTCTCAGTACGATTTTACCTTGGATGTTGGCAAACACATGCTCTATCAGAAATATTTTGAAATTTTCCTCTCTTTTTTTTGGGCTGTCTGCAAGCTGATGACCCTTATTTCTTTTAGGAAACCCTGTTCCAGCTCAAAAATGAGAGAAATGACTGGTAGTGGCATATTCGCAATGGGCAATGAGAATGAGGTGATAGAATCTGGTAATGCTGTCCCAAATCCTAATAATAAGACCACTGTTCGAATTTGTCAGGTAACTACTCTTGATTTACTAGGATCCAAAAGTTTCATGACAATAAACCATTGTTGGTGACACACTTTACTTATTTTCTTTTTCTCATTTCACTGAACTGAAAGAAAGATACTTAATCAAGCAATTATAACTGTGCAATCACATATCTGGTTTCCATTTATTCATCAATTCTAATACAACTGTGTTCCCCCAAGCTTTAAGTCATTTTGCTAACTCAAATATACTTTCATTAGTTTAGATATAATTTTGAGGTTGTTTATGGTGGTTATATCAAATAACTTCTTTAACTGTCTATCAGCAAGCAGTTAATGCAATTAGCCAAATCTCATTTAGCACTGAAGAGAAAGTTTCTCCAAAGAAGCCTACATCAATTGCCGAGGTTGCAAAGCAGCGAGAACTATGTGGAACCACTGAGAGTGAATTAGATACTAAAGTCAAGAAGCAACTCTCTGAAGCAAAGTCTAAAGAACTTAGTGGAAATGACATCTTTGGTCCTCCTCCTGAGGTTCCAGCTAGGCCTTTAGCTGCTAGGAATCTGGAACTCAAGGGGAACTTGGATTTTGCACTTCCACAGCCTCGAAACATACATACATCTGTTAAAGTATCCAATGTGAGTGGAATCATTTCAATTCTTACCCTTTTCTTTTTCAGCAGAAATCTGCTTTTATAAACCTTGTCAAAGCTTGTCAAACTGCTTTTATAACATTTTCATGTGTTATTCGATGTTTCATCACATCCGTAGGGGCCTATACACCAGTTAGCTCTGTTATGCTTTAGGCATTTCATGTCTCGTTCTTTTCCACTTCTCGCAGTCATCTTCATAATTTTTTTTTCCTGCCAGCGTTTTAACATTATTTGCCTGGGAATCTTTCCCTAGAAAGCTTCTTCTTATCGCAATAATGGATATTATATATAGTAATGTAAATTACTTATCCTAGCTATGCAAAATAATCCTTGCTTTTTTTTTTTTTTTTTTGAACTAATAGCCAGCAGGAGGTCCTAGCCACATCACCTTCATTGATGAAGGTGTCACCAAAGAAACCAAGAAGATCCACACACAGAAGTTTCAAGAGTTGACGGGCAATAACATATTCAAAGAAGATGCACCCCCAGGTTCAGCTGAGAAGCCGCTGAGTGAGGCAAAGCTTAAAGAAATGAGTGGCAGCGACATCTTTGCCGACGGAAAGTCTGCTTCACGGGACTATTTTGGTGGAGTTCGTAAGCCTCCTGGTGGTGAAAGCAGCATCGCTCTGGTTTAGCTAATTCTAACGCTTCTCGTTACCACAGTTGGGCGTTATATCTTGAAACTCTATTATATGGAAGGATTGGAGACATGGCAGGATTAGTGTGTGATAATGTTGAAGTTGTGTGCCCCTAATGACTGAACCTTGTCTGATGTTTGGATCTTCACTTGGAACTTCTGTAGTAGTACGAGTTTAGTGGATTGGGATTCTGATCGAGTTTTATTAACTGCACGAATGGAAGCTTTCCCGTTGAATTAGTTTTCAGCTGGTTCCATTGGAAAAACTGCAGCAGGTAGGCAACTAGTTCAACCATGGTTGTGATTTGAAAGTACTTATTAACAATACGTCTTTAGTCTCATAATTAATTGATCATGTTTAATGTTGAATCAGAGTTGAGAATAAATATATTGATTTAACGAATCATTATACTTATATGAGATTAATGGGAGTAGAGCACCAAGAACATATCTTCAATATATAAATATATCAAGATGTTGGCCCATGTAGGACTTCTGCAGCAGTTTGAATAAGTTAGCAATTAGTAGTTTTCTTTTCGGAATGTGTTAATAATCAAATTGGTAGTGGTCGCCAAGGTTAATCTACATTAAATATCTTGGATTTGCATCGCTGTACATTGTAAATAAATAAAAAAAGATTAGTGAATTTTTCTTGATAAAGAGGAACATGCTCTTTTTCTAAAACAAAATTGCAGTTAATCTATGAGAGGTGCTTCTCCTGCCCCCCACTGACACCGCACCCTCCACCCCTCCTCTCTCTCTCCCATGCAAATTACCCTTT
>JBAMIB010034670.1:0-16051 GCA_037177415.1 Kaempferia rotunda
AAAACTGCACCAGCCGGGAATCGAACCCGGGTCTGTACCGTGGCAGGGTACTATTCTACCACTAGACCACTGGTGCTTGCGAAGTTTTATTTTGTAATTTCTTTCTTATTGTGAATATTCATATTTTTGTCAATAACTAAGTCAGGCCTTGTCCGGGAAAGGCAAAATCATAAATTTGTATTGTAGTTATCATAAAGTAATGACACTTGACGCAGGAAAAATTAAATTATTTGTATTTTTTTTAATAATTTGAGTATTTATTATCGCACCACATCTGTAGAAAAAAAAAAGTCAAATTATTGCATTGCTAGAGCCTGTGTGTAAAACAAACATAATTTATAAATGTTGACTGACATGTAATAATGACGAGGGCAATGAGCTCGCATTTGATGGATTATAATTATTTTTCTATAACAATCATTCTAACTTTTCTTCCCTTTATTATATTACAGGATTTTTTTTTAACTCGATGAGGTTGCGTTTGATGGAGACCCATTTTAATTAATAATTACAATATATATTATGGATTATAATTCCAACATACAAATCTTGGAATGTCATTTCTTATTTGATGCATAACTAGAGGATTTGATGTTGCTTATGTCTCAAAAGATAAATTTAAGATAGGGTGAATTTTTCAAACAATTAGGTTTAATTCGTATACAGTGATTGAACTCCCAGTAAAGTTTGGACGTTACATCATATTAAGAGTCATCTCGCTTTTTTAAGTTTGGACGTTACCACAAGATTAATTGGTTTGTAAGATTTGTACACCTAGTAAAAAAAATAAAAATTAAGCTAAAATTATTTGAGTCACTAGTTTACTGGCTGAACCATTAGGATATTAATAATTACAACAATATGTCTGATTTTTAGAACTTAAAATCGACATTTATATATATATATATTTCAAACAATATCTAAGGTAAATTATTAAATACTCGTAAATCATGCATTTTCGACATAAATTTTGAATTAAGGATTAAAATTACTGAGTACCAAAATATTGTAAATGAATTAAATATTCCTAAATAAATTTAATATTTAATTCTGCAAGAATTTATTTAATTTAAATAATTTAAATGAAATTAAATAATTTATGAAGGAAATTATGAAGTGTGTGTGTGAAATCTGTTACAACTCAGCAAGAGGGAGGGATCTCTTTTGATTTCAATTTGAATCGGACTGGTTAGGGTTTCTACTCTCCCCCCGCTCCTTCTCGGCGATCGCGAAGTTCGTCGCGCGAGAAACCGGTGGGCGTGTGCAGCCTTGGCCTGTTGGGTTCGATTCTTAGCCCACCCGGAAGCGCTCCTTCGCCTCCTTCTCACAGCGCCTCTTCTCTGCGAGTCGCTGCCGGCCGCCGTCTGTCCGATCGCGCGCCGGCCGCTGGCGCATCCTTGCGGGCCACAAGAGTTGCGGTCGCTTCCGCGGACCATATGTGCTTTCGTAGCTGCCGCTCACATCCTTCTCCGGCAGCACATCGCCGGAGTCAAAGTAGAGACCTCTGACGTAAACTCATTGGATGCTCGCTGTTGAATGTACGGTGTCAGCTTCTGCCATATTTGGAGCATGTCTAATCTCATTTTGCATGGTATTGTTTTATTACCAGCTTTGGTTATGTTTACTTATTAACATTGCATGTCTTAGATTAGAGTTGCTGATGTTTGCCATTTGCTTGTTCTTCTGGGTCTTTTTCTTTTTTTAATTAGCTGCAAATATATTTCCTTCGCAGAACAAATAGGAGGAACTTGTTTCTTCTTTCGCTGTGCTTGATGGAAAATGTATAAATTCTTTGTACTCTTTTTTGAGGGACATATAAGGCTCCAACACTATATTCTTGAGAATAATTATTTTGTATTATACAAATAAGAAATTGATTGCTCGTCATGCTGAATTTTAATGTTATTATTTGCAAATTCTTCTACATATATTATTCTTTCTAACAAGAAAAACAAGGCAAAGTAGCAATGGATCTGGATGGGCCTGGAATCGCAAATAAGAACTTGAAATTGATCATTGATGTTCAAAGATAATTTTAAATTTGCTAGTTAAATCATATTAATTAAACTTGAAGGTGTAGGAGATCAAAATAGTTAACTAACAAACTTCTACATAACTGAATGTGTTTTAAATCACCAAGGAAAAAGAAAATTCTACATAACATAACTAACGGTAAAAGTTTTCTTCAACTCGTAACTTGTGGTATGGCCTAATATATAATTGAATGAGTAATTAGATCAATTTAATCATCCCAAATACTTGAGACTCAATTTGTTATTGTTGATGATCTTTGTTTAGCTTGTTCTATTGTGAAAAGTGTTATCCATTATATAAACATGTTATTTTTGATAACTTTTTCATAAAAACCTCCTGCACATTGTTAGTCGATCTACCATATTTTTTAATGCAAGGACACTGCTATATAAATTATGCAGCTGATTCAAAATGGATATTGTACTCCCTTCTTTGTTCTCTATTCTTATTTTCTGTTCAACTCCACTCAGCAAAAATTACTCCATGATGCTTGTAGCAGTCATGTTTCACTTTCTATGATACATTGACGAGTGATCCTGGTCATGTGCTACTGTACTCCATACTGCCATTTTTTTCTTTTTCTTTTTCAACTATCACATACATTATGTTAAACACCAAATACCCTGTTCTAGAAATATTTGTGAAGGTTCAGAATGCTCTGATATTGTCATATGGGATTAGTTCATATCCAAAGTTTGGTGGCTTATTAGCTTCTGGGTGCTTTCAATCTTGGGCTGAATATTGAAGATAATTCTGGCTATACCTCTCATTGATTTCTTGTATGTGCCTTGCACATAAGATGGTACTGAGATATATCTCTACACTATTTGTTGTTTCTATTCTTTATTTTTTAGACGTAGCACGGGCTGAAACTAGTAATAGTTTCATCAGTAAGCTTCACTCTAGCATTTCAAATGGCCTTCCTCATGCTGAACCAGTTCTTACCTTCAAAAAAGATGAGAGGGAACTGGTAACCTTTAGTCTTCTCATCTTCTTTGGTACACTTTAAAAATAATTCTCTCATTAGCGTTGGTGGAATCCTCTGTATTACCAGGTTCAAGGCATCCTACAAATGCTCCAGGGGTTCTCAAGTTCTTCCTTTCACTGGGATGAACATAAACAAGAATATTGCCTGAAAAATGGGATATATGTGACACATCTATCATATACTAGTCTGTATAATACTCTGAGCCAGTTTTTGTTTGCTGGCACATGCTTGAAGCAAGTTGAGATACATGTTCAAAAGGTGCAATCTACACATTTCAGAGCCCCTACCCTCAAAGCTTTTGCCAATTCTGCTTCTTCATGGCTTAAGGTTTACAGTTTTTTAATTATTTTTAGCGTTCTTTACTATTTTTCATTTTTTACTCAAGTCTAATATGCAATAACTTAAATGAAAAGAGGTTGCGAGATGTTGTTTTGAAGGAAGAAGTCAACTTTGTTGGTTCAGATTCAGGAGCTAAAGCCACTCTCCTGGGATTGACTGATTCTTTGTCAAGGTCAATTTGTTGTCTTTAACACAAATTAAGTTTTCCACATATGTCAATATCTTGCTTGCATTTTATATTTTTTTCAAGTGAACATTCTATTATTATCCTATAGTAGTTAAACATTTTGACCAGAGGCAAATTCTTGCAGGTGTTCTTCAATCACTCTCAATGTGATATCCTCTGAAGTTGCAAAATTATCTATAAACTTAATAAGTTTCTTTTCACGAGGACCATTATTGCTTCAAATTTTGTCTAGCTTGAAATTATTCTGATTATATTGGAGCACATTTGTCCTAATCTTCATTCTTCATTGATGTCCTTTATATTATTTGTGAATAATATTTTTTTGTTTTTTGAAGAACAACCAAATTATACATATAGTATATTACTGTGCAACTACTGTGTTCCATTAACAATTACGGTAGTAAAGTGGCATTTTTTAAGCAGAACATGTAGGCTGCAATTTACTATTTTTTAAGTATCAGATTCTTTTTCATTAAGCAATATTTTCTTCAGTGTATTTGTATTCATGAATTTTATTGTTAGCCTGGCATGAGCATAAAGTTCTTTACATTAATTGAATTTTGGGTTCATCCACTTCACTAAGACACTAACACTATCAACAATTAGTCCACAGACTAATTTGTTAAACATTTATATAATTATGAAACTTGTCGTGGTAATAATTTTGTCCTTTAAGTACTTTATTCCAACGATCAGTTCATGCAATAATTTCATAATAAACATCTCTATTACTAGGAACTTTTGGGGGTAATAATTTTGTCATATTAGCATTTTATTCTCATCTCAGTTGAACCGCCAATCTGCAGTATCCATGCAGGAGCAGAGCTCCTTCATCAAATTGTCTATGGAGCAATCCCTAGAGCATATCGTCACACATCACCATCTGCAAGTGAATTGGCAGTTCATATTCTCGATTATCTTTTCAAAAAGTTGAATGAATTCTGTCTTGTTGAAGGTGGCAAGGTTGCAGAATAATAAATGTTCAGTTTTTGCTACTCCTTGCCCATTAATCTTTGCAATTAATCTAGAGAAATCCTGCTAAAATAACAGGAGGAGGCTTACCTTATGCTGCTTTTCTTCTTCACGGAAAGCTTGTTGCCATATCTAGAGGGGCTTGACTCATGGCTATATGATGGAATTCTTGATGATGCTTTTGAAGAGGTATTTCGTCGTTTCGACTAAAATTTTGCATTTTTTGGCCAAATGTCCATTAGTTTGACTACAATTTTAGTTGACTTTTAGAAAAGCAGGCTTTACATTCTTGAGCATGGTTCAAGCCTCACTGAATAATATTGGCATGGTGTGGTGTCTTTAATCACCCTTGAACCATGCATGATCTTAGTGAGTGTGGTCAGTATCTCACTATATCAGTATTTGTATACATCAGTGATTCAGTGCAATATCTTTATTCACTGTTAAATTGTGCATGATCTTCAGGAGCACGAGTCAATGTCTCCCTATTTAGTTATTGTTGAGCACCTACTTGCAAAAACATTGATGTATAAAGGCCTATCTGCTAATATTTCATCTAACATAAACAATATTGCTATTTTGTATATCCTACATGTTGATCTGGCCAAAGGTGAATCAAGTGAGATAATATTAGATTCTCAATTGAGAATCAATTGTACTTTGACTCTTTCAGTTTTATGTGGCTGCAGCAAACTAAAATGTTTTCATACATGCCATAATCCGTGCACACTTTTGTGATCAACATGACAAATCAGACTGAAAAGATTTGTACACTGCAGATTTCTAATTGATTTCCTCTTTCTTCTGTTATCTAAATTTTAACTTAATGGCAGATGTATTTTTATGCAAATAATGAAGTCGGCATTGACCAACCTGCCTTTTGGGAGATGAGCTATCTTCTTAGATGGAGAAGATGGAGGAAAGCAAAATCTGACAATGTCCCGGAGTTTTTAACCGAGTATGAGTCAAGTACAAAAATGAAAAACAAAATGAGTGAGCAAGAGCATGTTCTAGGATTTACTTCACAAGGGAGAGACCAAGCTGATATTGATAACATAGTCTGTCCTATATTTCTGAAGGACATAGCTAAGTCCATTGTATCTGCTGGAAAATCTTTGCAATTGGTGAGACACGTTCAAGGTGACCACATTGTTTCATTAGACAACAACACACAGTCTGAGCAATACAAACCTATGCTATCAAAGGGGTTTGAGTTGGGCTCTCAAATTTGTGAGCATCAAAACCAATGCAGCAATCTTGAGGAATGCCTGTCATGTTGTGAAAGTAACCGTGCACGGGTTATGGGATTTTTGACTTTGCCTGAGGTCTTCCTAGTCTCGTTGGTTGGCTTGCTAGTTGATGGTGATCACGCTTACAAGTGTTTATGGTCTACTGATATTGTTCGAGAATACAAGACTCTGATATTGGGATGTAATTTAGAAGGAAGAAGCCAAGAGGGTCTAGGCACCAAATTTGTCTGTGAGAAAGTATGGAAAAAGTTTTTAGCTGATGTTGTATCTAGGAGGATACTTGGGGACAGTGAGACAGAGGATTATAGTGAATGCAGAATAAGCTTTTCCGCATCCCCTTTTGATTCAGAAAGAACAGAAAAGGCTACAAAGTTACACAGAACCCACTTGCAAGATCTTGAAGCTGCTAATTCATTAGGAAAGAATATATTTTACTCTTTGTGCCCTGGAAATCCAGTGATAACTGTTAGCAGGGAAATTCTGAGAAAGAACATGTTCTCTTGGGATGAACTTAACATATCAAAAGATTTCTATCTTCCACCAATTAATGATGAAAATTTACGCAAGGACATCTTTGGTGATAAGGATCTTGGTGCAAGCTTGGATAGTGATTCATTAAGATGCCCTAGACTTGATAGAACTGACTGTGCACTTGGTCTTCAATTTGATGGACGAGAACACATACACAAGCAAGACGATCAAAGGAGTTTGGAAAATTTATATGCGTTTCCTACTATTCTTCCTTTTTTCCAGGTACAATCAAATGGTTCATGTATTTATCAGATTGGTTTGATTGACCTGTTTATTGAAATTATATAAAAAACAGGAAAATTCTGATGTATCGAATCTTCTGCCTTCTCAAAGGAATAGTACTCTTGCATCAAAAATTCTCAGATGGTTTCAAGTTAATAAAACCAAGTACACACTTCACCCTGCAGTTATCATCCAAGAATGCCTTGTTGCTTATATCATGAAGCAGGTAGGTTGGTTGGCCGCTATTTCAGATTAACTTGTTTGTTCCTAACATTTGTTGTTATTACATTCTAGGTAGTTCATGTTGGTAAACAAATGTTGTTGAGGCTAATTAATGATTGGAAATTAATGAATGAGCTCGGTGTTCTTCATGCTATATATTTATTAGGCTCAGGCAAGATTCTGTGCTGCCTTGGTTATTGTAAATGTACACTCTACACTTGCCTGATGATCTTTGTTCCAGGTGATTTGCTGCAGCATTTCCTTGTAGTAACTTTTAGCAAGTTGGATAAGGGAGACATCTGTGATGATGACTTTGAGTTGAATGCCATATTGCAGGTATGAATTTATTCAAAGATGTGTCACACTTGGTTTTGCTTTTACCTAGGCACCTGTTTGATATAATTGTTGTATTGTGAAAAATGTAGGAATCAATTAGAAATTCATCTGATGGTGCTCTTCTTAGCACACCAGACTCTTTAGTTGTATCTCTGGCAAATTCTGATTATGAGGAAACTGAAAGGGGAAATCTCTCAACTTCACGAATGGCACAGAATCAATGTTTTGGCATTAACGCACTAGATATGCTCAATTTCAGTTACAAGGTATGTGTACGACTCTTTTTCCAAAGAATGCCCTTGAACTTTTATTCTTTTCACAGGGCGACCCACTCTTTATTTCTGCCCAAAGAGTTCACCTCTCTCACATCCATTTCCCCCCCTCCTGAAAAACCCCTAACAAGTAATATTAACTTAATTTTTTAATTGATCAAATGTACTATAAATCACAAAATAACAGCCGCTATGGCTTTTAGATATGTGTTCTTGGGAGTGTGAAGAATTCAAATCTAGCATTAATTTTTTATTTTTAATGTTTAGGTCCATTAAACCATTTTGATCTAAACAACCCATTTTAACTTAAAAAATTATGTTCAGATAGATTTGTTAAAAATGATAAAGATTTGGTTCTAAAAAGATATAAATTCAAAAATGTAACTTCATATAGAGAATGTAATTTTCATGGCGCTTTACAGCTTCAAATTACAAAATAAGATGTCTTCTTAGAATTACAACAACATCAACAACCAATCCTTATCCCACTAGCTGAGGTCAAGATGTCTTCTTAGAAGTGAGCAAAATTGTATTCAAATTTACCTTAATCTTTGATTTTAAAATGATTTTGTCCATTAGTTTCGACCAAATCAGTTTGATGGAGATCTCAATATCATAAATCCAATAGTACCCTTATTTGTTCTAAATGATAAAGATTAATCTCTCAAAAAAATTAAGATACAAAAAAATAACTTTAATGTAGGAAAAAAAATGTAAATTTCATGCACTCTACAACTTTAAATTACAATGTGTCTTGAAATCTAGTCTTAATTTTTAATTCTGAAATAGTTTAGTTCATTTAACAGTTTTAACAGAAACGGCTTAACAGTACCTTTATTTGTAAAAATTGGCAATCTTTTATTACTTTTTTTTTTTAAAATATGTTTTCCATTGCTTGAAATTTAAAAATAAGATCATATTTGAACTCACAGTCCTCTGAACATATATATGGTTTTATTGTTATGATTTAGAGCAGATTTGATCAAAATGGCTCGATCAAAATGGTTTGGAACCAAAAATTAATATCATATTTAAATTTCTGACGCTTTAAGGAACACATAAAAAACTAAGGTCATATTTGAATTCTGATGCTTC
The DNA here is from genome assembly GCA_037177415.1 of Kaempferia rotunda. NCBI lineage: Eukaryota > Viridiplantae > Streptophyta > Magnoliopsida > Zingiberales > Zingiberaceae > Kaempferia > Kaempferia rotunda. The sequence continues at coordinate 8,449 of JBAMIB010034670.1, forward strand.
GAGGAACACATATTTGGGTTTTATATTTTGATTTAGAGTTGATTTGCTCCATTAAATGATTTTTTAAATAAAAATGTTTGATGGAGGGCAATGGGGTCAATATTGCTTACTAAGGATATCTAGACAAGGAAAAGGTGGTGGTGTGAGGTGTGTTCTTTGGTCAATAACTAAGAGGCTCCCTATGGGAATAGTTGAAACCCAGGGAGCCCTTTTGAAAATCTGCCTATATATATATTCTTATAAACTACATTTTGCTTTGTAAAGAAATTTAGTGCTGCTTTGCCTTTATAGGTCTCTTGGCCACTAGACTTGATAATTAATATGGAGGCGCTTAAGAGATATAATCAGGTACTTCCTGGTTTGAAAATGTTTCTTCCGTAACACTGCAGTATTTTGATTGTTTTGCTCTCTGTACAGGTTATGTGTTTCTTACTAAAGGTCAAACGTGCGAAGTATGTTCTTGATAGAACTCGAAAATGGATGTGGAAGGTGCAAATTAATCATTCCTTTCTCTTGCCAAACAATTACAATTCATATTCACTGCTTAGTATTCTACTTCGCTTGGTGGAAATTTATGTAACTTATGGGAAACTACACTTCTCTCTGAGTGGCAAACAAGATCTATTCATAATGTTTGTATGAATGCACCTATCGTTTTGCTCTTTTGATTCAATTTATTGCTGCTGCAAGCAGTGGACCCCCTGCAATTGGATAATCTGTGACATGTTATCGGTATTCCTTTTCTTCACAAATATACAACCACCTTACAAATACTTCCATTCTTTAAACCAGAAGGTTACTCCAGAGTTGACAAATATACCAATCATTACACTTGAGTTCCTTGAAAACTTGTGTTCTTCCACTTAAAGTTCTTTTCATTTTTTTGCGCTGTGCATTTCTGTCTCATGTCGAACTTCATTTCTTGTTGTGCAATTATTGCAGATGACTTATCTGACAAAAGTAATATTTTCTCACTGAATTTTAGTTCTCAAAGTTCACTACAACATCAATGTTGATAGTAAAATCTTTCTGTTCATGTTATTCTCAATCTTAGCATTTTGAGACGATAGAAAGCAATTCCTACCAAGAGTAAATTTAGTTCACTCTGGATTGAAAGTAAGTGATACTTGGATGGTGAGATGTCTTTGAATAAGGTTAAAGAATTGTCAATGTGTTAAAGAATTAGCATTGGAAAGTAGGCAAAATTCTTTTAATTTTATATTGTGGACGCCTATAAATGTTTTACTGATGTAGCATCATCCAGAGATTTGAACAGGTTTTATCATTCTGATCCTCTTCTATCACCTCCTGATTTTAAATTTCTTCGAATACTTTACTTTCTGGGAATTGTTTGACTTCATGCTAACTTTTACATGTACGCAAAGATCCATAAAGAGACCAAATTTTTGTATTTTATTTTCTGTCCACATATAACTATCAATTTAGAAATTTCGAGCATTTAATAATTAATACTGAAGGATCATGATACATCATTCTTGACATACATAAAAATTTTGATTTGGCAGGGCAGAGGAGCCACCACAAGCAATTACAAGCATCATTTGTTAGTAGAGCAGAAGCTCCTCCATTTTGTCAATGCGTTTCATCAGTATGTCATGGATCAGGTAAATAACAGTTCATTCTTCCTGGAATCATGTTTAGAGGTAAATCATCTTTGAAATTGACCGGATTGATGAAGGTTTTGCACACTGCATGGTCTGAACTTTGCGTTGGAATTGCATCTGCTGGTTCCCTTGATGAAGTTATAGAAGTTCATGATGCTTACCTCTTGTCTATTCAACGTCAATGCTTTGTTGCTTCAGATAAGCTTGTATCAACTTCTGCCTGTGCTCACCTTTTGTTTTAGTGATTAAATCAATCATACAACATCAATCACTATCTTTTCATCTTATCATGCAATTACAGTGGGCACTGATAGCGAGTCGAGTTAAGACCATTCTCGGACTGGCACTTGACTTTCACACGGTACAGCAAACACTAAGCAGCGGTGGAACAGCTTCTGCAATCAAAGCAAGATGTGAAATGGAAATGGATCGGATTGAGAAACAATTTGATGATTGTGTTGCCTTTCTTCTGAGGGTAGTACTTTTCGTTTTGATTTTTGTTGATAATGGAGTTCTTTTACAACCGATTGAAAAGATTTAATTTTAAAATATACTTGCATGCAGATCCTCTCCTTTAAGCTTAATGTTGGGCATTTCCCCCATCTGGCAGACTTGGTGACTAGAATTAACTACAATTACTTCTACATGTCTGACAGTGGAAACCTTCTGACTGTACCTAGTTTTGACACTTCTGCCAAACCAGGAAAGCCCGCTATGTTCAGAGACTGATTGTGTTGCATAATCATGCGGTTTTGCTTCCATTTACCCGATAATTGCTTCAAAAGACTTGAGATTGAAGAGTTCCACTTGTAGCAGATCAATTAATTTGTCATTACTAATTTCCTTTTCATGCTTGTACAGTTGTGTCTACGTGACGATCTGTAGAAAGCTATGATTTATTTATTCCTTAGTTTATCCACTTAATTTATAATGAAAATTGTGTTTCTTTTGTTGGGATTTCATATGAACAATGATTGTGTTAAGTATTGCGTTGCAATTATGTTGGGAGTCCTTTCTGCTTCGTTGGTAGCTGTTTTTTGTCAGTACACAATTGTATTGTTTCCAAAACTCGCGTGTTGACCATTTTGACTTTATTCTTTTTGTTGTTTATTCATAAAATCTTATATTAAATTGGATCATGAAGGTATTTATATTGCATGAAACAAAAAATTGTAACATGGTAACACTGCTTATGAAAACGTCTATAAAAATATGCACATTTAATCTTGGATGGGCAATGGTGTATTCATTGGACTACTTGCTAATCCATTATCTATGCATCCGGTTTTAAAACTAATTAATTTTAAGGTGACTATCTGAATCTATTAAAAAAATTTTATCATTCATAAAGTAAAAAAAGTAAACTCATTTACATGATCATCATTCTTAATCACGTTTTTCATTAGATGAAACTCTTCAATGCTTCAAAACTTGAAGCCTTTAGTTTTTTTTTTTTGGTAATTACGATATTTAGCTATTTAAACTGATTAATTCTAGAAGTAATTATTAGTATTGTCTTATGAAGGTTCTCCACTGACCACCGGTATCAAGATAAATCAAGAAGGTTAATGAAAGTTCATCCAAATGGTCAACATTCTTATAGTACATCACAGCTGAGACTTGAACAATTCCTTAGTTACTGAATGAATGGTTTCATAGTTACACAATTAGGGGGGTGGTGGACAAGACTATGGGTAATCGATCTATCCACATAAAAATTTTTCATTGATCGTCAATGTAAATTAAAAAATACGATGGACGATCCAAAAGCTTAACTTAGGATTGCATGTCCTATTTAAAAAAAAAAATTACTACAAATATACTGTAGTTGAGCTTTAACGGTAGACATCTTAATGATAACTTACCACCTTTCCATCGCACCGTACCTCCTCGGACAAGTATTTCTCCTTAAGGTAAGTTACCTCAATTATTGGCCATTAATTTTTATAATAATCCTGCATAAAGGTAAATCTGTCACCCCTAATTTTTACAATAATCGAACAGTGATAAGTACGCGAGGGACCACGTGAGAAATCCTCCCGGTAAAGTCGGCGGGTTGCCTTCATAGGGTGCGTTTTGAACTTTGGTTGCAGAATTCTACGACGCGAACACAAGCGCGCCTGGCCTGTCTCCATCGTGCGGTCGTCAATCCACGTATCACTCGTTTGCGATGATCTGACGGACGTGAGATCTTCCTGACGATCACACGTGTGAATCGACTGCGTCGCGCTCACCGTTTTCTTTCATTACTTTTTTACGCTGCTGATCTGTTATCACTGCGGTAGAGGAGAAGAAGAACAGATCTCCATTGCCATTGAATCTCCCCTCACGGAGATTCATACGAGGTTTGATGCTCCTTGCTTTTTGTGAAATAAATATCTTTTTTACGATTTTATTGCGGTTTATAAACCTGGAAGCGGATGTGAAAACCCTAACTTTTTCTTCATGGCGTAGAAAAATATGGTAAAAAGGAAAGGCTTTAAGATGTCAGAATCGACCATTCGTAGTTTACCTTCTCCTCTTAATCCGCAGCCCTCTTTTTACATACTCTGAGATGATTTATACCTCCGTGGATCTCTAGCTTCATTTGAGTTTTAGTATTCTGGTGTGAAGAGATATTTGTGGCTTTCATATTATTTTATTCCTGTTTTACTATGTGGAGGTGGTTCGACAGAAACTCGATCACATATAGATTCAATCAATGTAGTGTAGTTTTTCATTTCAGAGTGAGAAGCTTCCATTTTCTACTAGAATTATAACAAGCAAATGGCAGGTGGTTTTAGTGGTTGAAAAAAACTTGTTGCTATATTTATATGTGAGTAACATATTTTCTTGTCGCTTAGCATATTGATATGTGCCCTATCAACCATGTCATAGTTTTTATCAAATAATTTGTTCTTTATAAATATCTCTTTGTTATTTTAGTCAGTGCTTTAACTCAAACTTAGATCAAAGTTTTTCATTTTTCTGCCCGTGTTCTTATGGCAGAGGAATATTTGTTGTTTGTGTGGCTGTATATCATAGCTTACAAAATACTGCTAAGTGCTATGGCATATCACTTGTCATGCTTGTATTGCTTTTTTTCCTTTTTTTTCATGCATCAATTGAATTGAAGCTTCTTTTATAATTGATAGAATAAAAAACCAACTAGCAATGTTTGGCCATATAAAACAATTAACATGCCCAAGTTGTTTCTTTTTGTAAGCTAGGTGCTAGTGAAGTATTTTATACTATGTTCTGATTTTTCCCCCTCCTTGTTACTGTTTGTAGGAAGTTTGATGATGGATAAAAGAAAGAATTTTTGTAATTTTGAAGGGAAGAGTTGAGTTACCCCATCTAATTTTCCCAGGAAACTGTTAAAATGCTTTTGGCTGTAGAAGGAGGAGGATTCTTTTCTTCTTCAGCATCAGGGTATACTAACGGTCTTGCCCTTTTGCTTTTTGGACGAAAAAATGAAGAACCCATGAAAGTCTCACCTTGGAATCGCTACCAGTTAGTGGAGCAGGAGTTTGAGCCTGAACCTCGGTCAACAGCCAGGAAAACTCAAAATTTTCGGGGCTGTGCTTCCTTCAATTGCTTTGGGTGTTCTCATGTGCAACTTGATAGGCATTTTCCTAGTTCAGACAGTCTAGTTAACCAGTCTGAGGCTCATCCAGAAACAGCCTCTTCTGACACGAGTAAGACTTCAACTATTGATGCTCTTAATAAGAGTGACAAGAAGCCTTGCCTGAAGAATAATCTGAAGAAACCTTCCATAGATTGTTCTGCAACTTGTGAAGTAGTCAATGTCAATGAACTTTCAGAACAAGTGGAAAATGAGACATCTTGTTCCACACTGGGGAGAAAAGTTCAGTGGCCAGATAAATGTGGCAAAGAGCTTGCTGAGATCAGAGAATTTGAACTCAGGTATATCTTGCCTTAATATAACCAATTAAAATGCACAATGATTTATATGGTTAAACATAAATGGAGTAGTTTATGTTTTTAACATACGAGTTGTTAGTCCTGGCTTCTTTGTTTTAGCTTACATGATCACATATCTTCATTCTTAAGTTATTTATCAGTTGGTTGTGATATTGTTGTTGGTGACCACATAATCTAGTGTGTGAAGAATGTTTCAAGTTTGATTCGAGGTGACCACATACTATGTCCAAGAAAACCTAAGACAATTTTTTTCTGTTAGTATACTGGTTCAAGTACTTGAAATGTGAAACTTGAGAGAATTAAAGATACCAGCCATGTTCCTAGTAGATAAGAGAATTACCCAATACCTCTAAGGTTATAGTTTTTTTTTTAATTATCCCTGGGACTAATCTAGGACTAGGACATCATAATTAAGTTTTAAGTAATGATACATATGTTAACTATTAGATCATCTTTTATGAATTCGTAAACACTGTTGTTTGGTGGGTGACACATGGAGTGAAGGGCAATCTTGCAACTAAGTTGCAAATGGACGAGTGTTGGACAAGCAGCTATTTGTAGACTCATCCGGATTTTGCTTTTGGATTTTCCATACTGTGCTTCTTTGCAAGGCCTGAAAAAAATTTGTGCATGTTGCTTGAGACCAATTTACTGTAGCAAATATGGCAGCAGTAAATTGTTCTCAAGCAACATGCACAGTACAGGTGGTCATTTGAATCACTTATTTCTGTATTTAATCATCCCTAAACTTTTGTTAGCTATTTCTTCATGGCCATTCTATTCTTAAATAAGTTGAGCTAGTAGCTTGGTTTGGTTAGAAGAAAACTAAAGCAATATGTTATCAAATTCATACAAACACATAGCGAATATGGTGAAATTCTACAAATGCAAACTCCAGGCTAATAAAGCAGATGCCAACATATCACAAGTAAGACCTATGCAAGACCTTATTGTTGATGCTCACACGGTCATTCAAGTCTGTTTTAATCAAATAAGAATCTTTTTGTCTCTTTCACCTCTCACACTTAAATCTATGAATCGACGAGAAGACCGGTCTTCTCTGTTGGGAAAAATGTCATCAATTGATAAGTCAGTACTGAAGGATATCATACTTGCTTGTGATGTTATTGTTTCACCTCAATACCAAATTCAATATCATTTTTCTCTTTATCATCAAACGGTTGGCAAATTTATCACTCTGATTTGTTTAGCAAATCTCAGTTCTCCCTTTTCTTTATTCTTTTAACTTGACCTAATTCATGTGCTTATCCTAATTTATATCTCGCCTTTCAAATATTACAGCGATTATGGTCTATCAGATGAGGAATTCAATCAAGAAAAATTCAGAAGATGTGATTGCGTGATTCAGTAAAATTTCATCTAGAAAGATAGATGTAAACGTGCAAGATATGGGTAGCACTCTGATACTGCCATTCAAAGAATTTGCCAATCGACTGCATATGCAAGTGTTGATTACAAGAGCCACGGGACGTCACGGACTTTTGTTTCTTCTATTTATTGTGTCCATGTTTCCTTTGCCTGATTCTTTCATTAAAGTTTTATTGAACCTTGGCAATCTATGAAAGCTAAATTCAGCGTTTCCTTCTCAACATTCTGCTAATCACATCTGCCATAGTATACACGGCTCCTTTCTCAACTCTCTTTTTTTCAACCTTTTTTTTGTTTTTTTTTCGTTTATGTGATCCGGTCGGTAAATTATAGAGGTCAGGTCAGCCATGGAGGTCCCCGGTCAAGTCAAAGCATAGGCCACGTTGAAAGCCAGCCAAGTAGCCAGATCAGCAGACGACCGAGCGGATAATTATGCTGAGCGGACGTAACGAAAGGGGTACCAGAATACTTGAGCCAGATATCAGCCAACACAAGACAGCTATATCTGAACGGACATTTCTTGAAGCCGTCCGAGCATCCCTTTCTAAGCTGATAATCCGATCAGGATAAAAGTCCAGCCGAACAGATCAGCCGAACAGATCAGCAGAGCAGAATAAATATCCGCTCAGACAACCTTATTTGGCAAAGCCAATCTGCGACCGAGC
>JBAMIB010034875.1:0-16042 GCA_037177415.1 Kaempferia rotunda
TCCGCAGTCTCCGCGTCCCTCGGATGCGCCGAGTCCGTCGACTCTCTCCCCGCGCTATCATTCTCGTTTGCTGCGTCTTTCGCTTGACTTCTTTTGCTTATAAGCTCCTGCACACTTAGACACAAAGATCAGACTACACAGGACCTAACCTAAGTAGGTTAGTCATATCAAAACTATCTGGGGACCAACAGAATGCTCTTATAATATTTATCCATATTGATTGTAATAATATTTAGATGACATTTGGTTTGAGGTATAGGAATAGAAATGAAAATAGATTTGATAGTAAACTGGAATGGAAATGACTTTAGTCATTTCAACACTACTCTTTGTTTTGTAAGTTGATATTAGAGATTAATGATTGATTGATTAATTACTTAATTAATTATAATTAAGGCTTAATAATTAATAATTAGTATTAATTACAATATTTGATTAATTTATTTAATTAAATGTTTAATTAATTTTGAATTAATTTATGATTAATTGAATAATTGATTAATAAATTAATTCCTTTATTTAATAATTAATTAGTATTAACTAAAGTAGTTGATTAATTTATTTATTTGAGGATTAATTTATTAATTAATTAATTTTTTTTATTAATTTAGAATTTAGTAAATGGTTAGTTAATTAATTTTAAATTTAATTGAAATAATTAATTATTTAAAATTAAAGTGATTAATTAGTTAATTATTTATTTATTTTAATAATTCCTAAATTCAATTTAAATTTAAAATAATTAATCAATTACTTCAATTAATAAGAATTAATGATTAATCCCTAATTAATTTATTATTTAATCAATTATTTTAATTAATTCTAAATCAATTTAAATTCAATCTATCAATTATTAATAGTCAAATTTCCAAATAAAATATTTCAATTTGATTCTAAAATATTCTCTTCAAATTTAAAGTAAATTATCTATGTCCTCACTCCATTTATTTTTATATTTTAAACTTAATTTTTTAGATTATTTTTTTATAAACATGATAACAGCTATTTTTTTTTGGATAATTTAGAAGCCTGTATTCCATTTGTATAATTTATACACATTTAATTAAAGATTGATCTTTAAAATATTTATCTCATTTCATATTTAAATTTTAATTATTTTTATGTATGTTAAACTAGTGACGATAACTCCTTTCCATGAGAACCTTCTTATCTCGATGGATCCCTCATAAATGAGTTATAAATATACGGGGAAATAGCTTTTATTTTCTATAATACTCAATTTTTTTTTAATGATTTAAAAAAAATAGTGTTTTTTTTCAGGGAAGTCAAATACTTTAAAAAAAAGAAATTACGTGAAATAAAAGAGTCCAAAATCATCATTATGGCGATATATTGGCGTCTAAAATATAATCCCAATGATACGTGTGATATGCACCCTTTCATTAATTTACTACAATTTCACGGAAGCAACGTCATCCTTGTGTCATAATTGTTTTAGGATAATATGAGGTCTAGAGGTCGAAGTTCAGCGTGTTCGAGTATATACCTTTCCATGTCTTAATCATTTGCACTAATGGCTAGTAGTCACTCGTGATTTACCTCTTCCGTGTTGGCCTGGGGACGAATTGACAGGGGCACTGGAAGCGAGCGAATCGTCTTTTACCATATAATTATTTTAGGGTAAAATTGTAGGAATTATTAGACATAGGTGGACTCATAAAGGGGTAAGGGAGTTTTTAACATAAAATGACTAAGTATATCCTTAAAGATTTAATTAATAAAATAAATTTATTTTATCCACAAAACCCCATTACCAATCCTTTTCTTAGCCGACAGTCTCTTCCACTCTTAAAAAAAAAAAAAAAATCATCTCCTCCTTTAGCTTGATTTGTGAAGGTACACAGTTTGTCTTACTTCCCTACCCTTTTGGCGTTTCGATTTTGACCTTTTAGAAATATATATCATATTTATTTATTATTCTTTATATTTATTGTTCTTTATGTATTAATTGTTAATTTGGTTCTTTTTAGTTTTCATCTATTTTGATAGTAGGAATTTTAAATCTTTTCGATTGTTCCCGTCCGAAAATTGAGTAGATGAGCGGCCGACGAGGTAGTAGGCATGTTGACGGGGAAGGACTTGGAGCTACGGACCACAAAGAGAGTAAACGGGGGTCCCTGGATCAGTAGACACTTTAACGCTCAAGTTAGAACAGTGGCAGCGTAAAAATAAAGAAGAAGATGAATAGTAAATAGTAAAACAGTAATATGGATGTGCGTCTATGCATGTATTTGACTAACGAAGAGAACCCCTTTTTATCACCTCTCATAACCTCGGTAATAATGAGGCATCAGAGAATGTATATGTGTGTGTGCGTGTATTGACTTCACAAGGTTCCTTTATCCACCGCATCATCAGCCCTGGACCTAACATTTAGGAGACCCAGGGTGAAATGATAAAAATATGCTCCAAAATTTTTTTGTAATAAAGTAAAAATCATTTACAATGACTTCTTCTAACTTTTTAGATGTAAACTCATCTATAATATTATTAATTTTAAAATTTTCTAAAATCTCTTTTTCAATAGATAAAATTGCTAACTCATTCAATTGTCTTATGACATCATTGATCTTTTTAACAATTTTAAATTTGAGAAACTTCTTTGTCAATCCAACGATAGCAGACATAAAAAAAACTAAGCTAAACTTGAACAATTATTTTAAAAGTTTAATTCATTAATTCAGTTTATCTTAGTTTCTTTATTAAATAAGTTTGAACACCATAAAACTGAGATTAGCTTACTCATCCTTGGAAAATGCAATTCATTTCTTTTCCATATATTTTTATTTATCAATATATTTTTTTATATTCCATCCAAATTAATTCTCAAAAAAAAAAAAAAAAAAAAAACACAATCGCTTACTCATGTGGATTACCTACAAACTTGCCGAAGGCAGCTCGGCCCAATCCAATATCTGTTTAAGGCCTTTCCTCATTTCCATTGTCATTCTCGTTGTAAATATCTAATAATTACAAAGGATATCTTAAAAATACTATATTATTAATTTATTATCGTGTTTAATCCATTCAATTTTATTGGAACTTTCTAATTTAGTCGGTAGAATTTGTTATTTCGATATAAAGAAGATTTAAAAAATATAATTTTTAATTAATCAAATTGAACTTTCTAATTGGTCGAATTTGTTATTTCGTATAAAAAAGAGATTTTTTAAAAATAAAATTTTAAATTAATCAAATGAAACTTTCTAATTCAACGACTGCGATTCCTCAATGCGCAGCCGGAGTGGGGCCCGCGACTTGGAATATTATTATTACATGCAATGCCATGCCGTCACATTTGATTTGCTACATATTTCACCACCTGCCAACGGGCAGCACCCAATTGGGTAAAAAAACAGAAAAAGAAGATAACCCAAAATGTACCCACGAAATCTACTTCCTTGTCCACCCGTTGTGCAAACTGATATATAATCGCGGTGTCATTGGAATGGGTAGCTCAAGGTGAATGGTGTGTGTGCCCCGTTGAATTCGGCGGTTAGTAAACGCGAGAGAGAGAGAAGGGTTGGTGGGAAGTAACCAAGTGAACAGGAAGCGCCGCGATTAGAGCAGCGGGTATAAGAAGAGGGGAGATGTCCCCAATTTCGCCATCGCCGAGATCTCCACTGGGGAAGGTTTGTTCTTGCTCTCCTTTCTTCTTTGCTTGTGCGATTTCTTCTGTGAGTTTGTGTTCGGTCGATCTCTTTCCCTTTTGGTTTAGTAGCTGTCGGGGGCTTTGCGTCAAGAGAGAGGATCTTTTCCTTGTTCGTCTCCGGCGCGATGGTTCTCGATCGAGATTTTTTCTTTTTTTGGCTACGTTGATGGTTCTCGTGTTTTCTTTTAGTTTTTTTTTGTACTGATTTGAACATGTTGCTCTGCTGTGGAGGAATCTTACCTTCTTTGTTCCTGCTCTGCCATTATCGTCTTTTTTTATCAACGGCCAATCGCATATGTTGGAGTCGTTGTTGCTTATTCAGTAGATTCGCAGTATGAATCCACTACGGACCTATGCTAGTACAGCCTTATGAGGAATTTTACAGAATTTAAGGTGGAAGGACCAGGAAAAGCATGAGGATCTGATGCCGCAGCATTCTTGCTATTATTTGCTTACTGTCCAGACTCCAGATTTGATTAACATTTTACATATATAAAGATTTGTTTTTTTCGTTTCTTGCATTTAGAAAAAAATATATCCTTCCACAGGTTTGAATTTCCCCTATATGAAATTGATGCTATTAAATCTCTGTTTGTTGTCTTCGTCGCAGTTGTTTATTGCTTTTGTATTCTTTATAGATGCAGATTAATCATAAATTTTTTATCACGATCTTCATTTTTATATCATTTCTATACTCACTCTCTCTCTTTCTACCCCTACCATAAGAGCTTCACAAATTCCTAAAGAATACGGACAAATGATTGTTTCTGCATATGCTTATGCAGTTCACAGATTTGAAAGAATAAGCTTGGCTTACTTTGGTCAGCCATGTCAAAGGGATGCAATGTGGTGAATTCATTTTTGCAGCATGTGTCCTCGGAGAGTGACAATACTAAGAGTGAATCATTTTCAGAAGAAAAAGACATGGGATTTGTGAGGGAGGTTGGCTGTCTATCCATAATTGTTCTTGGTGCTTCGGGAGATCTTGCAAAGAAGAAAACATTTCCTGCACTTTTCCACCTTTTCGCCCAGGTTTGTTGGTTGGATTACCCCATCTCTTGGCATGCTTTTCATTTAGTTATTATTTGTTTTAGGGTAATCCAAGCATGTATTAGTTTGTAGAGTTGGTAGCAAATTTCTTCTGTGTTCCAGTTTAACTGAGTGTGACAAACAAAAGGCAACTCACTAGGAGTCTAGGATTGACAAATATTGTACTTACCACATGAAATTCTTTTTGGGATGTATTAGGAAAACAAATTTTTATGTTTTCTGGTTGTAATATTGTTAACCTTCTTTTTAATTTGATATATGATTCTGAAAATAAATTTGATTGCTTTGATTAATTGTGTACAATCATAGGTGCAAGTTATCAACTAATGTATTGTATTTTGTGGACATATACAGGGATTCCTACCGGAGAATGATGTACACATATTTGGTTATGCCAGGACAAAGCTTTCAGATGATGATCTTAGAGCACGCATCCGTGGGTAAGATTGTATCCTTTTCTTTAAATTTCTTCATCCTTAGCTTCATCAATAACTTCGCCTATCTAATATGACACTCCTTTGCAAAATGTGAGCTACCATCAATGCCACTCTATTTACCTTTTTGAATCATTTGGCTATTTGATTATGTTTTGATTTCTTGGTTGTATATCTAGTCTTGAATCAGATTTTCTCATTCCTTTTATTGCCTTAGAAATATGATAGATCCCTAGATTGTTAGTCTCCCGATTTTAGGGAACAAAGAATATCTAATTGTGGTCATGTTGATATGATAAAGTACATTTATCATATTCTAGCTTCTCGTTTTAAAACTACTGGACTATAACAAAGGATTTTTACTATGAGGGCAGGTTACTTCATGGCCAGTTCTAATTCCTTACGCTTTTGGATAAGCACTAGATGAACTTATTACAGATATCCATGAGAAGCTTCTTCGATGTGCATTAATTGCAAATGTTAATTACATTGTTTGATAAAAGTATAAATAAATAAAATTAAAGTTTAAATTGTGGAGGTAAACTTTTGAAACCATAAGTTTATGCTACATTGAACAAAAAATTGAATTATACAATGTGATTTCACCAATAAAATAGGCTAGTGAATTATTAAGACGGGTGGGCAAGAATTGTAAACAGAGGTTTTGTATACTTTGGGTCTATTATTTAGCAAGGAGACATATTCAATGAATATGTCATTGAGTATGAGTTGATGGGATAAGAAGTATTAGGTCACCAAAGAAAGTTCTATCTAATGTAATTAGAAGTGTTTTAGAAAGATATGAATATTATTAATGCTATGGCCTTATTGTGAGGTTAGTTGTTGATAAGATCCATGCAATTGACCCCTCGGACAGTTGGGGCTTATTTGCTTCTTGTTGTTTGTTGTTCTATATCCAGTCTCGAATCACAGTATTTGTTCTATGTTTTATGTTAATTTAGACAAAGGAGAAAATTTTATTTTTAACTCGCATTATTCTTGAGAACTTCTCAAATCCTATCTTTGTTCAAATTGATGCCTGGAATTGTGAAAAGTTTCTTTTGTAAGTACTTCAGAGAAAAATTCACTAGTTATGGGATGTATTACAGAACTTCTGGTTATTCTGTGTCTAGTTCATTAATCTTTGAATTTGCACTTACAAACTTGCTAATGATGTTCAGATACCTACAAAAAGGAGTTTCAGCTGAGCAAGAGGATCTTCTATCAAGGTTCTTGCTATTGGTAAGTTGATCATATATCTTCTCCCTGTCCAAAATCTTGTGAATTCAAGAACTAAGATTTTTGGTAATTTCGCTTTGCAGATTAAATATGTCAGTGGTTCATATGACAGTGCAGATGGCTTTCAACTATTAAACAAGGCAATTTCCGAGCATGAGATATCAAAAAAAAGCCATCCAGGGATCTCTCGCAGACTATTTTACTTGGCACTTCCACCTTCTGTTTACCCTTCTGTTTGCAGAATGATAAGACAAAACTGCATGAACCCATGTAAGCTCCTGTGAATTCAGTAAGATGCTCAAATCACTAAATTAGTTGATGTAACTTGGGTAATTCTCCGACCAATGCCTCTGGTTGTGAGAAATTATTAGGACCAGAAACACACATTTTCCCTAAATGACAATTTTTCTCTTAATTGTACAGTGAAAATGTGTATCACTCTCAGGTGTTAGCTAACAGTCAACAATACATCAGTGTAAAGTAAATATAAAAAGTATTTACACTCAAGTCATATTCATTTGCTTTTAAGCAGGAATTCTAATAATAGTACTATTGAAAAGTAGTTAAAATATGCATCAAATCTTCAAATTTTCTCTTATGGCATGACATCTATTGTGCACTCTTAGTTAAGAATTTCCAAAATGATACGTGTACCTCATTTTTTAGTTGTGCTACTTCTCATTTTTCATGTCAATTAAGAAGTTCAAATTAAGAGGATCGTTTTCCATGTATATTAAGTTCTCACTCTTGGTTGTTTGTGTTTCCAAAATAATACTTTAAAACTACAAATATATCATTTTCCAAAATAATACTTTAAAACTACAAGTAATGGAACTCATTATTGCGTACTATTTTAGTTTTAGGTTTCAACTATTACATTCTTTGAAAACATATAAACTCCTTTTTATGCTTATGTAATTAACCTTTTCTTTCCTGTCACCTTAGAGAGCAACTCTGTTACACACTCGTATGATCATTCCAACTTCCTCTTCCTTCTTTACCAGCTGGCCCTAAAATAAGTTCCTGCCTTTCTTCATTTCATTCAAAAATGTGTAACATATGTTGTATAGTGGGCAGAATAGCCATTTATCTGTCTTATTAATCTATTTTAGGGAGATTTATGAAGTTTGACTTTGTTGTAGTCTTGTGTTATAGCATTTGCACACTTGAAGTACTTGACCATGCTATATGAAGATATTTTGAATTATCTTTTTCTTGATACTTCATTGTCTCGTAAGCTAATCTTTCCTGGTTTAAACTGATACTTCTCAGCTGATCTTGGTGGCTGGACTCGCATAGTGGTTGAGAAACCTTTTGGAAAGGACCTTAATTCTGCAGAAGATTTAAGTGCTCAACTTGGAGAGCTATTTACTGAAGAACAGCTGTATAGAATTGATCACTACCTGGGAAAGGAGTTGGTTCAGAACTTGGTAATTCTTTAAAAATCAGAAATGATAGTCTTCATTTTCTGAAGGAAAAATTGGAAGACAGGAGACCGAACCAGGCTTCTTTCAGATTTTTTTACATTGGATTATTTAATTTCCTTTTTTGGTTGATTTTTTTTTTAAAAGAGTTTTTTTTTTACTTGAATTTGCAGCTTGTACTGCGTTTTGCCAATCGGTTGTTTTTGCCTCTTTGGAATCGTGACAACATTGCTAATATACAGGTAAGTTTTCCTCTTATATTTTCTTTAATTTGAGAAAAATAAGTAAATCGAATCATGAAGATAGTGTAGATGCATTCTATCATGCATATCATTACATGATTCATATTTTTCTTCCAGGCATCAGGCATGTCATCTTGAACATTAAAATTTTTTCTAATTCTCCCAGCCATGAAGAGGATTAGTTCTTGTCTATGTAAAATACATATAAAAAGTGATTGTGAAATATATATATATATAAACTACATTTATTTGTTAAAATCTCCAAATGCATCTCCAATTTGTTAATTGATGTCATTTCAAATATTTTCATGAATCTACAGATTGTATTCAGGGAAGATTTTGGAACTGAAGGACGAGGAGGATACTTTGATGAATATGGGTATGCTTTTTATTTGCATCGTACAATTCACGAGTACACACCTTAAGTATAAGGATGAAAACTGTTATCAGATTTTTATTATAGTAAAATGGTCAAAATTAAACTCATTTGTTATTTTGCAGAATTATTCGAGATATCATTCAAAATCATTTGCTGCAGGTAATTGAAAGTAAATGATTTTATTTTTTATTAATGCATTACATGCCTGCATATTCTATGTAATGAAATAAATTCTCAATTGATAAGAAATTTGCAGAATAGATTAAATATTCTCCCCCTATTCTGCTAATACTTAAGAGCAATAAATGTTATAGTTTTTTGTCTCTAGCTCATCCTTGATTATCAGATATACCTTCACATGTTGGTAACATTAAAGTAACAATACAGTTATTACTGATTAGATATGGTATGTAAAGACTACTCTGTATGTCTTAAAATGATTATATATAGAAAAACACTTCAGCTGAGCCGTTTTCAACATCTTTCATATGCTCACTGGGCAACTTGAGTTTAAATAAATCATGGTGTGAAATAAAAGGTAAGATCAATCTGGACCGTACTGACTAATTATTCCAGTTTTTTTTTAAACAGTAGGTCCATGTCAATCCTGCATGAGGATAATTATTTATTTTGACTAGTGATAAAACTTATATAGAGCGAAAAAGTTTTTTGTAGCCAACCGCATAGTCGGGACAATTATGTCTTTGATGATGACAATGAATAATTGAAGAAATTTTGAAACTAGACTTTTTTTTGGATTACTTTGACTATGGCTGCATCATAAATTAATATGCTTTGTAATATTTTCACATCACATATAATGTAATTATGTCTGTCTTTTGGGGTCAATTATGTCACTATCTTCTTTACAATTTATATAAAAAATAATCGACGTTACAAGTGAAAATGCTGAGGTGTAATATACTTGGTTTCGGATTGCTGCAGGTATTTTGTTTGGTTGCTATGGAGAAACCTATTTCACTTAAGCCTGAACACGTTCGGGATGAGAAAGTGAAGGTCATACTCTTTGTTTAATGCAAGAACTTACTTGTATCTTTAATTTCTTACCCTCTTAATGTTTATCAAGCCCAATTTCTTGTCTGGAGTACATCAACAAATGTCACATTAGCTTTTCTGGCCATAGCCCTGTGAATCCATCTGATCACTTTTGTATCTTTCAGGTTCTTCAGTCTGTGCTACCCATAAAGCATGAAGAAGTAATCCTCGGACAATACGAGGGCTATAAAGATGACCCAACTGTCTCTGACAGTTCAAACGCCCCTACATTTGCTACTGTTGTTTTGCGTATACACAATGAAAGATGGGAAGGTTCAGTTTGTTTTCCTTACTTGTCGATTTCACTATAAGATTTTCTGAATATTTATTTCTGTAAAGGTCTCTCTGAGTTACTGACACTTACTAATCATGCAATACAGGCGTCCCTTTTATATTAAAGGCAGGAAAAGCTCTGAATAGCAGGAAAGCTGAAATTCGTGTTCAATTTAAGGATGTTCCTGGGGACATCTTCAAATGTATGTCATTTAAATTTTAGTCTCCCTCTCTATCCTTAATGATCTTTTTATAAGCTCCTGTTGATTAGTCTATGGTTCAAGCACCTCAATTATTGGATGACAACTAGATTTAGACCGTATCTGTAGAACTCTATATTGAATAGTGTTGTATAGTTGATACTTTTATCATATCTCAGTTTCTTGCTCAATTGTTGCCTTAGTTAACTTTCACTATTTTATATAGTTTCTACAAATTTAACTTAGAATAGTATATTTTATCTGAATCCATCATTATTAATGTGCAAGGTCAAAAGCAAGGGAGAAATGAATTCGTCATTCGCTTGCAACCATCAGAGGCCATGTATATGAAACTAACAGTAAGTTCAATATGATTCTTAGGCATATATAAGGTAGCATATATAAGGTCATTTGCAGGGCCTATGAGGTGGCATATATAAGGTCATTTGCAGGGCCTTGCATTGCAATAACTATTTCATAGATGGTACTACCTAAGTCACGTTCAACCTTTTAATTCGATGTTGAAGAGACATTCAATTTAAGAATAAATCTGTTATTTTAATATATATTCTTCTATTGAAATTCTTCCTTCTGTACGCCAAAAAATAAAAAGAATACCGTAAATTAGCAACTAATGCCTTGTCTCTAGGTGGTGTTTCTATGCATAAACATCATCTAGAACTGCGAGATCATTGTATTTGTAGGTGTGTCATATCGTGAAGTAATTTTAGCAAACTGTTCTATGTGATACTTGGAGTATTTTTTTTGCTCCTGCTTTTGGAGATTCTAGATTGTTTTGTATGATGTCATGTTCTTCCTATCACAATTTTCTTTGTTTTTTTTTTGTATAATGCAGCTCAAGAAACCTGGATTGGAAATGTCAACCATACAAAGTGAATTGGATTTATCCTATGGGCTAAGGTATCAAGATGTCAAAATCCCAGAGGCATACGAGCGGTTAATCTTGGACACGTATGTTCTCATAACTTTTAATTGTTGCCTTTTCTATATATTGCTTTACACCACCGATGCTAAAATTATGAATGGGTTTCAAATTCCAAATTGATTGGTGCAAGAAGCTTGGAGTTTCTGGTTCAGGTTTCATTTGTCCTATATGATCTAGATCTAGATCAAGTAGCTAATTCTAGTTTGAACTTTTAATTTTTTCTTATTGACGACATCATGGAAGAAATTATAGTCTGACAACTGCCAATTTCAACCACATGTTTGACAGAATAAGGGGTGACCAGCAGCACTTTGTGCGTAGAGATGAGCTGAAAGTAAGTGTATTCATACCTAATCCATATAAATAAACCTAGAATCTCAATGTTTTGTATCAAAATTGTAGGTGGCATGGGAGATATTTACTCCTCTTCTACACAGTATCGATGACGGAGAACTGAAGCCTATTCCATATAAACCAGGCAGCCGTGGACCAGAAGAAGCCGATGAATTGCTTGCAAGAGCAGGATATGTGCAAACACACGGCTACGTATGGATTCCACCCACCCTTGCATAGATTATCTCAACTCCAGTATGCATCGGATAGCAATGCATTCCTTTATATATATGAGCTTAGTGTGTGTCTCTGCATTAGATGGTACGAATCTATGGTATCTAGAGGGCGTCTCATGTTTATGTCCTTAGCTTCTACTCCGCTTTGATCATGTTTTCAAATAAATGGAGTTTGTGCTTCTGTTTTCTATTCTATTTTGTCTCCTAATTGTTGTAGCCTTTGTATCTTCATATCGCAATGTTTTGGAGAAAAGTTAAACCGACACATTTTTCTTTCCCTTTCAATCTACATAGATTTCACTAAAAGAATTTGGATAAAGTGATTTAATGCCCTTACACCAGTTGAACTCCCAACTCAAGTTCGAGACAAGTGACAGTGTCGTTACCCACATTAGTGCTACAAGTGAAGTGAATCCATATTTGCAATGCAGCTCCGTATTCTCAAAATTCTAAATGCAATGTCTAGTGCATATGGGTAGCTCAAACGCCACAAATTGTGTTGGCAAATAAACAAAGTGTTCCTAAAGATGATCTTTCCGGATTAACTTATGATTTAAGATTATTTTCATTCATTTTTTAAAGAAAATATCCACTTTTAATCCTAAATTGTTTAAATTTTATTTATTTTAGGTTGTTTTGTAATTATTATTTTTAATTATGTGTGTCAGTTTTTTAAATTGGAAGTATAGATTTGATTGTTCTTTTAATTTTAATTAATTTTATTTTGATAAAATATTAAAGACATATATTTTTATTATTTGAATTTAAATATTTCTATCAAAAAAAAAATATGATTTCAGATATATAAAATGTATGAAAAAAACTATAATTTTATTATTTTTAAATTAAATCCATATATACTGGTCCCAACCACCTAAGACATCAAAAGATACGAGCTGACCCTAGAAGTTTATGGAAGGATTCGAACGGACACAATTACTCTAATGTAACAAGGATTCGAATAAACATGTTTAGATTAGATTCCTTTTATATAAAAAATTAAATAAAAATATAACTATTAAATTTAACTTTGAATTGAATGCCAATCAATTTCATGAAGCTCATGAATCATGTTGATCGGCATAAATCCTTATCGCCATCCTTCTTTCTCCGATGAGGCGCTGTTCCAATCATTACGACTTATCAAACTTTAGCGATCTAGGATCTACAATTGCTCTGTAGTAAATCCGGTCTCTGTTATGAACACGCAGCCTATAATTTTTATTTGATTTTATTTATTTTCCGTGCAGATAGTCTTTGAATTAAATATATCGTCTTCCAAATTTAGTTTAACGGATTTATGTTACAAAAATTTAAAATTTTTGCCAAGTCCATGAGGTGGACCATACAAAACAGATAGAAGAAACATACTACACATGGCTACATATGGATTCCACCCATCCTTGCATTTCTCCCTTGGAAGATGTTCTCATGGAATCGGCATCAGCCCCAGGAGCAGGACTAGCACCAACCCGCACCTGGTTAATTGTATAGTAACTGACCTAGCTACATCACCTCCTGATTCAGAGCAGCTATTGTGTCCTTCATACGTTGAGTTGGTTTGTTTACAACTGCATCATTGAGATCCTCAAGCTTGGATTCGACATTCTCCTTGACCGCAACAGGAACCTTATCTCTAAGCCCCTGAGTTACTTTTCTGTCCAGTAAATCAGCCTTGTACATGGATCTGCACTGACGAGGTCGCAATGGATGGTGAGATAACTGATGCGCCCTGAGTTTGGGTTGAAAGCTCACTAACCTTCCGAAGAACACAACATTTGCCAACCTTCCGAGAGTTCGTGCGAGACAACAAATCGCTCGGCAGGATGCCAATGGTAATACAAGAAAGAACCGAGATATCAGGCAAGTGGGAAGGTGAGATAAGATTTTTTCCTAACATTTAAAATTTTCTTATATCATGCTTCATATATTATGGAGATTCTTTTTCTGATCAAGAGGAACGATCTAAATCATTGGACAAGAAGAGGAATGTCATCGGCATATAGAACCAGTCCAAGTCTGTGATTTACCAGACAGAAAAGCAACTCATGGAGCTCGGAGATAAGGTACCTGCTGCGATGAGGGAGAAGGTTGAAGCAAAGGTAAAGGATCTCAAGGATGCTGATGCAAACGAATCAACTCAAGGTGGTATGAAGGACGCAATGACTGCACTTAACTAGGAGGTGATGCAGCTCGGTCAATCACTATATAACTACTCAGGTGCGGCTGGTGCTAATCCTGCTCCTGCAGGCTGGAGCTGATGCTGATCCCGGAGGAACATCTTCGAAGGGAGCTTTGTGATTATCTTCCAAAGGAGCTGAGAGCTTATCAAGAAGAGGTTGATCAACTTCCAAGGCATCTGATAAAGATGTGCCTACGATCAACTTCCAAGGAAGTTGATGCATTGAATTCAGAACTGATAAAGAATATGTGCAACTTTCAAACGAACTGATGGTATGTCGATTTTAACCATCTAATTTCATGACATGATATTGGAAAAAGATTTCTGACTATTTATTTCTGTATTGGTTATTGATTTCCACTTAATAATGAAGTCATACATGTAATAAATACATATGCATTGGCTTTCACAATGCAGTTACATTAACATTTTAGCCTTGTCTTTGCATTCTTATACTTATGGTTGCTAAAGAAGTTTGTAGTTTATGGTCCAAGTTTCATATGTCCTATATGATCAGGATCAAATAACTAATTCTAGTTTGAACTTTCAATTCCTCTTTATTAACAACATCAAGGAAAAACTATATTCTGACAACTGCCTTGTTTGATCCCATGTTTGATAGAATAGACAGTTTGATCTCATGTTTGACAGGATAAAGGGTGAGAGCTGATCATCTTCCAAAGGAACTAGTAGCAGATAAAGATGATGTTGATCAACTTCCAACGCATCTATAAAGATGTGCCTGTGATCAAGGAAGCAGAAGCACTGAAGTCAAAACTGATAAAGATGATGTGCAACTTCCAAAGGAACTGATGATATATCGATTCTAACCAGCTAATTTCATGACATGATATTGAAATAAGATTTCTGACAATTTATTTTTTGTATTAGTTACTCATTGTCATTTAATAATGAAGTAATATATACATGTAATAAATACAAATGCATTGTCTTTCATAATGCAGTTATATTAACATTTGGGGACAGAAGGATTTGGGGACAGAGGAACATTAATCTGCACCAACGAGGTCACCATGGATGCTGAGATAACTTATGAGCACTGAGTTGGTGAGGCGCAAACATTAATAAAAAAATATGAGAATTTGGGTTGAAAGCTCACAAACATTCCAAGGAACACACCATTGCCAACATCCAAATCAGAAATCTTCTCTACACCAGCATACAATTGATGAAAAAAATAAATGTTCTTTAGGGAGAAAGAGAGTTCGTGCGAGACAACAAATCTCTCGGCGGGATTCCAATGGAAATACTGGAAAGAACCGAGATATCAGGCTAGTGAGAAGGTGGGATAAGATTTTTTTTTTCCTTACATTTAACTTTTTCTTATCATGCTTCGTATATTATGGAGATTCCTTTTCTGATCAAGAGGAATGATTTAAATCTTTGGACAATAAGAGGAATGTCATCCGCACGTAGAACCAGTCCGAGTCAGTGATTTACTAGATAGAAAAGCAACTCATGGAGCTCTGACATAAGGTGCCTGCTGCAATGAGAGAGAAGGTTGAAGCAAAGGTCAAGGATCTCACGGATGCTGATGCAAATGAATCAACTCAAGGTGGTATGAAGGACATAATGGCTGCGCTTAACTAGGAGGTGATGTAGCTCGGTCATTCACTATACAACTACTCAGGTGCAGCTGGTGCTAATCCTGCTTCTGGAGGCTGGAGCAGATGCTGATCCTGCAAGAACATCTTCGAAGGGAGCGCTGTGATCATCTTCCAAAGAAGATGAGAGCTTATAAAGATGATGTTGATCAACTTTCAACGCATCTGATAAAGATGTGCCTACGATCAACTTCTAAGGAAGTTGATGCATTGAATTCAGAACTGATAAAGAAGATGTGCAACTTCCAAAGAAACTGATGGTATGTCGATTCTATCCATCTAATTTCATGACATGATATTGGAACAAAATTTTTGACTAATTGTTTTTGTATTGGTTACTGATTGACACTTAATAATGAAGTCATACATGTAATAAATACATATGCATTGCCTTTCACAATCAGTTACATTAACATTTCTGCCTCGTCTTTGCATTCATATACTTATGGTTGCTGAAGAAGTTTGCAGTTTCTGGTCCAAGTTTTATGTGTCCTATATGATCAGGATTAAATAACTAATTCTAATTTGAACTTTCAATTCCTCTTTATTAACAACATCAAGGAAAATAATATTCTGATAACTGCCTTGTTCGATTCCATGTTTGACAGGATAAAGGGTGGGAGTTGATCATCTTCCAAAGGAGCTGGGAGCTGATAAAGATGATGTTGATCAACTTCCAATGCATCTGACAAAGATGTGCCTGTGATCAAGGAAGCTGATGCACTAAATGCAGAACTGATAAAGAGGATT
>JBAMIB010035081.1:0-16037 GCA_037177415.1 Kaempferia rotunda
TAATTTTTCTTGGTGAAATTTTAATCCGGAGACCGTGGTGGTATCACTATGAGATTCCGGGAGTACGATTTCCAACATTTCTTCCACGCCATCCTTTGTTGGAGCAATCTAGGTACCCTAGGTTTTGATGTTTGGGTAAAAGTTTAAGTTATGTTTATTGTTGTATTTGATATGCATTGTGAGTATGCAGGATATATGTACAACAGGTGAAGTTCAAGTAGAGACTTGGCGGCATAAGTTCAATGAGAAGCCTTGGCGGCATAAGTCCATTGGTGCTATCACCTCACGCACTAACCAACAGTCAAATAAATTTCAACCATGGCTCTATTGCATGTGAGGATTTGAAAGGAGGTGGCCTTAATGAATTCCTCTCCATTAGATATTCAATTTTAACTATATATAGATTTCTGGGACTTTCCTCTAAATGCAACTCTTTAGAATGACATGATTTAACAGTAACCACCATCATATTGCCATGGAATTGCAACATTGACATTCAACATATATAACAATATTATAATAAATGCCAAGTAATATATTTGATAATAATAATCTGCAAAATAAATGCAACACTTTTAGAATGACATGATTTGTGCAATTTTAATGCTAGTTATTTCCAAGAGTAATAGTAGCATTTTTCAAGATAAATTTGTAATTTTTTTTTTTGCAATGTTTATATATATATATATATATATGATTGGATGTGGCAAATGCATGTGATGGTATGTAGTGGTAGTTCTTCCATTGCTTTCAAATCGAGGTACTAAATGAATATATAACATTGAAGCAATTGTTGGTTGAATGTAGCTATCTAAAGTTTGTGGATAGCATTGTGGCTTTTGCCACCATTTGGTGAATGATGATGACTTTCTTCTTCTTGAGATAATTGAGGTGTGATTTGATGTGACATGATGACCTTTCCTTTGCTTCAAAATAGCATGGTCTAACGATATAATTGGAAAAAAAAAAATCAACTTGGATCAATTTGTTCATTCTAATTGTCAAGAATATGTGGCCATTTAAAATAAAGTTTTCAATTAAACTAGATTTCCTTTATTGGTTTAATTCAAATTTTTAAACAATACGGATTGTTTATGGATAGCCTAGTCTTGTAGACCAGAGTAGAGTAGGGTAGGGTAGACGAAAAGATGCCTTGGACCTTTTTGCATAATTATTGATCCTATTTGAAATCGGAGAAGATGGAGCACTGGTCATGTGGCTTCAAGGCTGACCATGAGAAGACTTTAAGCAGGAGGAATCCAATGTCGCGATTGAGCCTGTGTATCAAAGCGAAGAGCAAGGAGAAGAAAACATCAGTGATCAGGCTAGGGAGGGGTCCCTAGCGCAGGCACTTCAACGCTCAAGTTAGACGAGTGGCGGGAAGAAAGTAGAGAACGAAGAATAGTAGTGGTGTGAATTCTGAGAGCATAGCGTAGCGTAGTGTACCTGCACCTTGAGGAGGAGACCCATTATATAGTGTTATTTTACTCTCTGCACGAATATCGATGCATTATTAAAGTATGACTAACCATTCTGACACTCTACAACCATTCTCAAATTGGGCCCACCACTTTTGGGCTCTTGGATTGACGGATCATACTTTAACGGTGGGTTGCCTTAGTCCCCTTTGTCATCCGGTCAAACATCACTTTACAAGTCGAGTTGGCTACATAAAGTTGACCATCTCAAGGACTCAACGTACAATCAGACAAGAGTCTGATCAAGCCGTATATCCAGAATATCTGATTAGGCCGAGAGGACTCATTTCTTAATTGAGTCAGGAGGACTGAGATTCAATTGAGCCGGGAAGGCTCATAATCCAATTGGACAAAAGGTCTGATCAGCTATAGTGCACAACCAAGCCA
Source organism: Kaempferia rotunda (assembly GCA_037177415.1). NCBI lineage: Eukaryota > Viridiplantae > Streptophyta > Magnoliopsida > Zingiberales > Zingiberaceae > Kaempferia > Kaempferia rotunda. Next base: position 1,866 of record JBAMIB010035081.1, read on the forward strand.
TACAACAACCCCTCCTTAACTTTGAGGGCTACATCGGCAGTCCTTCTTGACTTTGACCCCCTTTTCGAAGGCTCTACCATATTCATATATCGTATCAATTATAAAATAGTGTGGATGGTTAAGTGAGCATGCAAAGAAATCTAGATTCAACTTTCATCGGTTTCAACCAACAAGATTATTATTGTTTGATTTGGGAATCCTTTACACCCTAACTTGGATTATCATTGATCACTGCACTTTAAATTAATATTACAATAGAAGCAAATCATGGAATGCATTGTATGTATAGTTCAATCAACTCAAAAACCATTGTTATCTTAGTGGAGTTATCACTAATTACTTTAATCCATAATTAGTTTGAGATGAACAATAAATAAAATAAAATCTTGGACGTGAGAATTAGTGTATCAATTGGAGTGATAACAAATAGCATGTGGAAGTAGTATACTTTATTAATATTTTAATTATTTTATATTGCATTTTCTTCATACTCTAAGAAACTAAGAAAAAGAATTTCACATGTAGCTTCTTTAATGCATTATTTGAAGGAAATTAAGAAGAACAAAGGAGTAGTGGGGTGTTGCAATATATAGGCGGGGACCGAATTAAGGTTATGAGTCAGATCTCACTCAAGACAAGTAATTGTTAGTTACCTTTAGAGACATTTAGTACCATTATTACTCTTAATGGAAACATCTTTTCTAGCCTTTAATGTAAAGGTCAACACTCACAACCCCACCTTGCTCATAGTTCATACCAACTTGGTTAGTTTAAGAGAGAAAAAAAATAGGCAAAGAACTCTATAGAAAAAATTTTCCTTGTTTGTGATTTCTTAAAAAAAAAAAAGAATTAAAATGTTTAAAATTTCAAAATTAATTGTTTAAAAACATAAAAGAAATATTATTTATTTTTTAGAATTCATGAAGAAGAAAAAAATATAGGTTTTGATTGAAGTGTCTAAGCTTTTGTTGTCTGTGGCAAGATAAATGGTAGTTAACAATGCTTTGAAATCTTTTACCCTTGTGCATTTCTTTTGGTTGGTCCTTTCGTTGTAGGACAATTTTACAAATAAATGAGAGACCTGTTGAAGGAGTGAAGTTTGATTTGCAGATTGAACAAACAAGCATAATCAGTCTTAATCAACTAAGTCACCAAAAGTAATTGAAGTTGATAATGATTCAATGAAGATTCAATAATTGTACACATGATTATTATTATCTCATAGTTTTTTTTATTGTGATTGATTATCCCTCTCTAACTCTTGTATTTGAAATCTATAATGGTGAAACTGATTGATTGTATCTCCAACAAAAATGAGTTTAGAATATTTTTAGGGAATAGTATGATATCCAATGTTGTACACAATTACACTGAAACCACTGAATTATAGAATGACAAAGTGAATCTGAACTATAGAAACTATATTGGCATGATAGATAACTAAATAAACTATAACCACTGAAACAACCACAACACCAATATCCAAAGCTATGTGTAGCTGTCTCAGCATTTTATTTCATTCCTCAAAGAATACACTCTTGAATTCTGGACACATGGCATCCCTTTTCCTATCTAAAACAGAATGAAACATCTTATGCAAACAAAGAAAAGAAAATGAAAAAAAAGGATCAATCTGTAGAAGATGATGATAGTGTTCAAACTGAGAAATAATTTGAATGCGCGAGGTTGTACCTTTCAGACTACAACTATCTTGTGAAAATTAACTGGAGCAGATGATAGTGTACTTCAAAACAAATCAACTGACATCTTAAGCTTGTTTTGCTTCCACTTTGGAAGTTCATAAAAAGCACTCTTTCTCATGCCGAATTTCTCTTTAAAATCAGCTGAGGATAAGTAAGCCTGCGAGGAGAATAGCAAGCAAATTTGAGAGATGAAGGTAGCTCGGCATTTGCACATGGTATATCGATATGTATATATATATATACCTCTCTCTTGGTTATATCTATGTCGGTAACAGGATCAGTTGACGTCGTGGTTAAGCGTTCATAAGGATGGTTGGGTAAACCACTGTCATCTTCATCTTCAACTTCACCCTCATTGATATCTTCTTTAATGGTGAGGTCATCAGTTCTCTCACCCTCTTTAGATTTGCTCTCTAGACTTCCATCATTAGCAATTCTTCTTACTCCTGAACGTTGGCAAGGTCATGCTATAGCTAGTGTTTTTGGCACAATGAAGATTTATGGTCTTTTAGCTACATACCTTTGGACAACTTCGATTCAACAGTTCCCTTTGTAGACTCAAAAGATGCAGTTAAAGCAGCAATAGCCGCTGACCTTGGTACTACTGGTTTTGTAGACTCTGCCAGTGCAGACTTAGGATAAAGCTTCGTGACGGCTGGAGGCGGTGTAGAAAGATTCCTGGCACTTGAATTCTCAAAGTTTTTAGCTAATGCAGTAAATGCTGGAGATCTTCCCCTTGCACGAGCATTGTCAGGGCTGATAGACATGCTTCTGGAACGATTAGATTTATCAATAACACCTACTCTCCCACCACCATAAGATGGCAGACGTGGCTTTGGCTTCTGAAATGGTTAAGAAATGAACTTAGATCTCGATCGGATCATGATAAACTACAGTCGATCAAAGATTGAACTTGTATCTTACATCGAAAGCTCCTCGAACCGTTCCAGTTTTGACTACAGCAAGCTTTCTCTGGTATGAATTTCCATGCATCTGGTATGAATGTTAAATAGTATGAAATATGAAAAGTTTATGTAATTTAATAAAAAGAATAGAGAAAAAGTATTCATGTATGGTACTTGTGTTTTTGCAGAGTCCCACTTGAAGAAACGAGTGAAGAACGGCGGCTCATTTCCTTCTGTCACTATGAATATTGGTGTTTCTCGTGATTGCTTTTTAATAAAAAAATCCCGTTCAAGAAATTCCTGGCAATAAGAACACACACACAAAAAGAAATAATCATGAATTGATACACTTTTGTGCCATAACAAAGAAGGAACATGAATTGTATGCTTCTGAGAAGCATCTATGCACCTATACCTCTCCAATTTTTAAGGCTCGTGATCTTATCTTGGAGTCCACATGTTTTCCAACCCAAACAAAGATGTTTGAGTGACAATCGAGGATATAAACATCTTCAGTCAATAAATCATCTTGGTTAAAATTAAATATCTCTGTAACCTGAAATCATTTCTTTTTTCAGTAACAAGATACGTTGTACAGATGAAGAAAAGATTGTCAGCTGTAACATACCTTAAAAGGGTCTTCATTATGAACATGTCAACAACAGAAATAAAAGAAAACACTTTAGATTTATAGTATAAGAGAGAGAAAAAAATGCCATTAGTTAGTGACTAAGATTAGATTAATTTTTTGACATGATACCTTTGGATAAATTACAATAGAATAGGTGAGGATCACTTTCTGGTTCCTTTGTGATCTTTTGACTGGGATGGTCAGCTTTACCTCCAATTAAGCTCCAAAAATGTTCAGTTTCTGAGCCCTCCTTTAGAGGTTTGTACTGAAGATTTGGCTGTTCAACATTATATCAATTGCAAGGTTAGAATGCATTATACTACTTATGTGAGATTGCTTTGGCAAAAGATAATGGAGTATGCATGGATGGTTTACATACTTTTATTTGATCTAGCAATCTCTCAACAAGCTCATGGTCCTCCATGGTAGTAAGATTTCCAATCCATGTAAAAATTATTGTGTCGCTATGTAAAATGTAACAGTATGATGAGTTCAAGGAAGAAGCCACCTGTTTAGAGATAAAACAAATCCTCAGCATAATTCTATAGTGGTTTGATTGAGTAAATATCTTTCAAGACACTTAATATTCTTATTAAATGAATTTAAGACAAGATAACAATAAATTCACACTAAACATTATAAGACAAGGTCCCCAAGTTTGAAGCTAGAGGTTTTTAGTTTTTGTTCATGGAAGAACTTTGAGTATGAGAAAGTCACCGGTTCCACTTGTATCGCTTGCATGTTATCTGGTCCAGAACCTTGAACTCGTAGAAGTGCAAGCCCATCTTCTGAGTAAGTCTCATCAGGAATGTTGTTTTCTGTGATAAAGTTCTTATATCCTGTACTCAGACCTCCCTGATATTGCAAATGAAAGTGTTTAGGAGTTTGCAGGAATTACAATGACATGCAAATTTCAACAATGAAGACATACCTTGAAAACAATAAAGCTCTGAAAGATTAAAAAGAATTGAATGGGTTCCATTCCTTCATGAATGCGAGTCTGAAAATGCAAATTTAGAAATATCTGAACAGGTTGGTTGACAAGAAGAAGAACAAGCAGAATATTTTTTAGATAGGAAAAAATGGGCACAATGTTTTCAAACTTTCAGCAGCAGATATGGAGTTTTAATGTTGATAATTTCTAGAGTACCAGAACAGCCTGTGACTTCAGAGCTTCAACCATCTTCGTAGAGAGGGATATCGCAGTTGCTCGATCATCCTGTATTTGTTTAATTTTAGAATTTATCCATCTTTAACTTGCCTTATATCAAAAAAGAAACTATAGTCAGAGAATTTTTTTTGTGTCAGTCACTTTTGAGATGGCCAACTCAGAGAGGGAACAACAACAACAACAACAACACTAATTTTTTTAGGTCAAACAAACATTTTCAAAGAATAAATGCACTTTTAGTAAATCATAAAGCAAACAAGAGTATGTAAGTTGAAGATAAGGGACGATTTAGATAACATGGATTGAGAAGAATAACACCATTGCATTAATCAGTTCTATTGTTTTTCTATCATTATGTTTAGTAAAAGAACTAAAAAAATCTTAGATGCCAAAATTAATGAAAAAGGTAATACTATAAAGTATTGAAAGCCTCATATTGAGGACCCAAAGGTTTTTAATTTAATTATGATTTTAATACCTTTCCAATCAAGAACAATTATATTTTTCGACACCTTCCACTCTAATATAAGGAATAATAATTTCTGACAAACAATAATGTAAGATCTATAGTCAATACAAATAATTCAAACCTTGTTGCTATTGGAAAAGACCTGTTTACATTGTCATGACCTGTTTTTGTTTGCATTGTTTTAGGTGGCCATACATGCAAAAACCCATGTTTTTGTTTGTATTTCTTATGATGGTTTCAAAATAGACAAGACAAAAGCAAATAGTGAATTTACCTCGACACTCTGCTTCCCAAACCAAGTGCCAATAAGTCGCTCCTCTTTGTCATCACCAGCGTATGCATATTGGAAAATATAGCAATCTCCACTGTAAAATTTGGACTGATTGGTAGATGAAAGAAGCTCTTTCTCTTCCCCATTTATGTGCCAAACCTGCTCAATGGAACGGAGAAACAAGTCTACTTCTTTCCCTCCAAGTCAAAACTTCTGAGAAAATGAAGCTTCTGAGAACATGGAGGCTAAAAACAATACCTTTAAATCACCTGTACAGTCAATAAAGGGTTCAGGCTCTTCCTTGACAGCGTCATCCTTTGCAAGGCCCTCCACATTCAACCCCTGGCGCTTTAAAAGGGCTAAAGACAGTAGGTGCAACCTCAAAATTACAATTTTGATACCAAACAGAAGAGATGAAAAGACTTGTTTTCAACTTACCAGCTACCTTGCCTCTACCAGCTTCGGGTCCAGCCACACCAGTTGTCTCTGGCCATCTATCAAACTTTGATCGAAACATGACCGTCTCATATCCTTCAACAACACGCATTAAATGGCATTTTGGTCTGTCAGACCCACCTATTAGTTCCTGTACAAGTAAAATGAGGAGTATATTGACTGACTATAGAAATAAGAAAATGGCTAGTCATTTCAAGGCAAGTGTTGTTTGTTACTTCTGCAGCAGAGCTAGCACTTTTCCTGTACTCAAGAGATGTATTTTTGCCAATCCACACATGAACTTCAATGCCACAATCCAGCAAGTAACACTTGTTAGTATCTAACAAATCTCTGGTCAATAAGTCAGCATCGACTGCTGCTGGATGTCCTTTCTCAACACTAAAGAAGTCATAAATTATCAGAAACTACCTTAGATTAAATTACATATTAAGATAAGTTGGCATTTAGATAAACTTACCAAAATAGTTTTGTAGAGAAGGTCTCCACATCTTTTACTCCCTCGGCAGGCACCTTTCGTGGAAGAGGAGCAAAGCCACCAAAGAAGCCCCAGAATTCTCCAGCATCAGCATCAGCCATCAACTTACCATCCTCTATAAGTAACCTTATGTCAGACCGGCATTCATGGAACAAAGAGCTTCAGTCTAAGAACTTACCAATTGTCGCTACCTCACACTTTCCATCATGATAAGTGTCTTTAATATACTGGACCACCTCAAGAGCTTTACCCCTCTGTTGGATGGATGAGTTGGATCCGTTGAATTGGAAAATCTTAGATTTTGTGTCCAGAATGAAAATGCCATCATGATTGAGGGACGACCGAACAAAAGGAACCTATATATATAATGAAGGGAAATAAGAAAATCCTCAGTGATGGTTAGTTATATATCCAAGCTAAGATTATCAGATCATTCAGGTACCTCTGTTATGTGGACAACATGCTTCCCTTTACAGAGATATAGGCGAGTCTCATTTGTGTTCGCGTTGACATCAGTGTGCTTAAATCCAGATGCCACCCCACCTTGTATTGGAATGATGCATGGTCTAAAATAAGAGAGGAACTTTTTTGTCTCATGACCCTGTACCTCACGATACTGAACAGCACGTCCTCCAAGAACAGCATCAAGTTCAATACTCTTGATGGCAGCAGTTCCAGCTTCATCCTGCTCTTAAATAATATAAAGCGTCATACTATTTCAGAAAGGGAAGTGGAACCATGAACTAGAAGACTTAACACCCTAACCTGAGAAGTATCTTTACCAAGCCAATAATGGATATCATGACGCAAAGCACCACTTTTTGTAGCAGTTGTCTGCATAGAAAAAACGTAGGAGATAGTAGGTTTATGAACTAATAATATTGTAATTACACCTGGAATAACTTGGGCCAAAAGGCACTTGAAAAATAATCAAGATGATCAAGTTTAGTGAAAAGTCTGTTTAGTCATTTTCAGAAACGTATTTAATGTTCTAAAATGCTGAGGCTCCTTTGTGGACATCTTCTGAACTATCATATATAAATAATCTAAGAATTTACATCAAAACGATGGGTAAAGCCTCAAAAATGTAATCTAGAATAGATTCTGAAAAGTATTAAAATGTATTCTAGAGAGATCCTGAAAAAGCTAAATAATATTCGGAAAAAGTTAGCTCTTATAATAATTAAACATACATAAATTCTTAAAGATTTATGCTCATAGACATTTCTTCGAATAACTTGAACACAACAAGTTCATATGGTCCATGACTCGCGTTTAGGTAAAGTTCCATAGGATAGAACATACTAATTAAAGATTTACCATATAAATCATAATCATGTATAGTTTAAAAAGAGAATAAAATTGCTTTGGCAACAGGAAAATAGGAAAATTTCACAAAAGACTAAAAAATTATGATGTTTTGAGATAGTACCTTTAAAATCACATACGAGTCGCCCATAAAAAACTTTCCATGCGAAGATGTTGGAACAAGGACAGGAGTAAAGTTCTCAATGCGCCATATTTCTATCCCACTATGTTTTGTCAAGGAATATATATAATCTCATGGCGATATCAAATTATACATGTTAATAATACAAATATTGTTGATGAAGGATACTCTTTCTGTCCTGCCCCATGGAAAGCAGGATCCAAATCTTTTCTAGATATTGACATGTTTCCTTGGTTTAACTGAAGCTCTGTCTATGGCTTCCAAGTGAATCAGCAGCAGCTGTACAAGTTAGATATTCAATGTATTATTATCTCAACATATATACTAGAATCCAGTCAAAATAAGATATAGCAGTCAATTAATGATTAGATAATTGATTTAGCCAAGAATGCGTGAAAAAGTGAGCTTATAAGCAAAGGACAATGTTCTTTGGGCTTGTTGAACTAATACACTGAGGTAAAGTTTAAGTAACGAACACCAAAAAAAAGAAAATGCCTCAAAGAGCAAGAATGAATTCCTTGAAGTAAAATTTATATATTTTCTGGCATTTTGATTATACATCAGATTTACAGCTCCTAATTTAATTCAAAAAGTAATAAATCACAATACAGGGTGGCATTGATGAAACTTAGCATTCAACTTAGAAGAAATTCTATCATTTAAGGTATAAATTCCCAAATTGTTACATCAAATCCCTAATCTGTATGCTGTGTGAACCCTCCTAATCCTATGCCTATATTATTCTCAATGAAGGCCAGCCCAGCATTTTAATTTTCCCTCATTTTAATCTCATTTGATAAATTTGATATATGTATATTAACTATTTATTCATGCATAAAAATAATTTAAGGAGATAAAATAGATAAATGTGCTCACCTATATCTATATGAACAAGAATTCGAATCTATGAAAAAAAAAATTTAACATTTTAATATAATTTTAAATACGTGAGTAATTAATTAATCCCAACATTATTTGTACTAATCAAATGATTTATTTAATTTAAATTATTTAATTTTATTATTATTAAATCATTTACAACTTACCCTCTTAATTACTTTATAACTGAACATTTCAATTATCTTTTTAATTCTCATTTAGAGAATTATAATTATTTTCAATCAATTTATCAACCAATCAAAACTTTTCTAATATCATCATTTGAATTAAAGCATTTAATTAATTCATCTATCCTCTTTCTTTTCTTCCTTTTAGCAGCCACCGTGAGGCATCTTAGCCGGCAAAGATTGGGAAGGCGGCTGTATGGAAGTAAGTTGCGGTAGAAAATTAAATAAATAATAATAATTAAATTTTATCCTATTAGGTGGTCGGTCATATAGATCTGTTTACTCTATTGAGCTCTATTTTTTAAAAATTAAATTTGATGAATGTTGCAGCTAATGAAGTGCTGGAGTAGGTCGAAAGCGATAGGTTTTTTATTACATGTACAGAACACTTAAAAAACTCCTTCAAATCATAAATTACAAGCATTAGCAGCTTTTAATATTATACCCCGTAAATGCTCGGGACCACGGAAACAAATTTAAAAAGAGTGAGATCTTTTACCTACGAAAACACTGCAACAAATAACCTCGACCGATTTCCCAGAGAGACGATATCGCAGCCTGGTTTGTCAGAGGGGAAATGCAAAACTTGATCGAAGTTGTTCCTGTATAGAATGTGGATCAAAGACAAAGGCAGAGAGCTCTGTATGAGAAATAAAATAATCAGGAAGAACTAAGAAATTAATAAAACAAAGGTTGACCTCCCATTCTTCTCGGAGAGAAGAAATCGGATCAAAGCCCAGCAAATAACATAGGAATAGGAATGTTTATATAGTGTTGTTACAAACTAATATGAAGAATATTTGCATCAGAAAATCTTTATTTATTTTTTATGTTTTTCTTTTTTACTATGGATTAAAAACATTTAATTCTGTTTCAAAAATATAAAATTTAAATTAAATGAATATCGTAATAATATAACACTAGGTTATTGATTTTTGATTGAATTATAAGTTTTTCCAACTATAAGTCGTTTGAATTGATTTATTTTTAAATTTTTTTTTCTATTGAAAATTATGTTGCATGTTAAGAATTTTAGATCCACAAATAATAACACATCATAATTTATTATATATCATCTAAGTCTGTTGTAATTTCATATTTTTGTAAAATTAATATTTGTCAAGAATTTTTAATTATGATTTTATTATTTGCTCAATATGCAATGACATAACATGCCTAGTCACTTAGAACATTTTCATTACATAATTACAATGAGTAATTGATTAAAATAGATATTTTATTTTTTAAAAAAATAATTAAAGGAATTTTGATGATTTTCTTAATTTATAATAAAGAAGGGAAAAAATAAGCTAATTTTATTCCACCCTAATTTTCTATAGCTAGACTTTGATAAGAGAAAAGAAAACATTTTTATTAAATAGGAATTATTCTTTTTATCAGATTAGTATAATTCATTTAATCACATACATTAACAGAGCCATATAAAGTAAATTGAGTTAATTTATTTGTCTTTCACATCACGAACAATAAACACCATAAATAATTAAAATTTTATATGCATGCGAATAATCACGAGGGATTTTTATAATAACTAAATTTAAAATTAACAACGGATTCCATGAAATAGGGCTACAGAGGAGGAGCGAGAAGATGGTCATCGCCGAAGAGGTAAAGCAGGCGCTCGACGGCCCAGCTGGGCTCTGCCGGTGGCGGAGGCGGCGGTCGCCGTTCTAGGAGGAGGGCCGCGCGGCAGAGCGGGCAGCTGAGGCGCTCGTCGTGGTCAAGCCACCGGTCCAAGCAGCCCTTGTGGAACACGTGGCGGCAGTTCCTCAGCTCAAACACCGCGTCCCCCGCCGCCACCTCGCTCAGGCACACCGCGCACGTGACGCCCACGCCGCCGTACCTTTCGTCTTCTTCCTCCTCGCTCGCCAGGTCCTCGTAGGTCGTGACGCGCAGGCTGGCCCTCACCGCTGCGGCGAGGCGTCGCGCTCTGTCTGCGGAGGCGGCGGCGGCGTCTTCTGATGGGGAGGGGGAGGCAGAAGGCCACCAGGCGTAGCTGGGGAGGAACAGCCACCTGAGGAGGAGAGGGAGGAGAAGGGCGACCTCCTTGAAAAGGCAGAGCAGCACAAGCTTGGAGTAACAGTCTTCAATATTGGAGATGCTCATAGAATTGTGTGTTGTTGTGAGAGAGCAGGCTAAAGCCAAGGCAGAAGGAAGCTTTTATAATGGGAATTGGATGACCTCATCAAAAATTCTACCTTTTCAAAGGAGAGAAGAACAGGAGGGATTCCTTTTGGAGCGTGTGGTGGCCGGCGATGAGAGCCAGCCGAATGGTGTGCGATGGCAAAAGAAAGGAGTACACAATTCGATGCCACCCACGACTGTATAATCATATAATCAAGCAAGAGAATTTGATGCCAACACTGTATAATCATTATAGTCAAGCAAGCAAGAGAGTGCTACAGTACAATTCTCTATATTTATATATTCTAATAGACACCACACGTAGGAGAAGACCACACTTATTCCAATAGAAAATAGAGTTCCAATTCTTGTCATCACTGTTAGTTGAGACTTAGTGCCCGTTTGATACGGTGGATCGTGAAAAGATTATGAGTTAAATATGTGTTTGATTGGTTTTTAAAAAAAAATCAATGATGACGGTAGAGCCTACATTATGTTGGAAAAGCAATCACAAATTGAAGAAGGTATTAGTAATCCCAATTTAAACAGTAGCCGTGATAACCAATTAAAATGACCTTTTTACCCTTTGCTCATGTTTCATTTATCAAACGCTAAGCAAGGGCCTGATATGAATCATGCTAGGGCCTGATATTGAATTCCATATCAGGCTCATGAATAACTTGCACATTAGCTCATCATATGAACGAACTGTCGGTACAGATGTAAGTTTTTTGGTGAACGAATAGTATTTGTTTTTCTTGCGCACCTCTCTGATCCATCTTCAATTTTTCCTTTTTATTAGAGATTTTCATCTCTGATTCTCGGCCATTTCAATTATTCAGCATGAACAGTTGATTTGTCACAACCAGTGTTATATAAATATGCATTTGTATTCTTCTGGTTGCAATAGAAAACACCTCCGTGATTCATATTTTCCTTAAAAAATTGACCATATAATATGACAACATGGTTTAAGCCGAGTTGGTGGATGAATTTTCTGTTTATTTTACATAACGTGCACCATTAAGTTTGGATATTATACTAAGAGACATGTTTGCATTGAGTCAATGCAGGGAAATTATTGGAAGTTGGATGCAATTTGCTGGGGGCTTTAGGTCAACGTTCTCGCTTTGCCACATGCCAATAAAGGCCATTCAATAGTCAATAAACATGTTCTTGGTGAGGTTATGAAGTTGAATGTCTGTAATGTTCATACTAGTTATAATAGTGATGCCTGAGATTTAAGAACATGTAAAGGAAGCCATTTTTTGTTTTGTTTTGTTTTGCTTCTGGTGTCATCCATATTTGTTTTGCTACAAAGTCAATTCCACATAATTCCTTTTAAATTTCATTTTTCTTATTTGTTTGTCTTGATTTAGGTATGAAATGTGAAACTCGCTCTGTTATTTTACTCTGTAGGATGAATATTACAGTGGATGAATAAAAAAAAATTCTAATATAATACATTAAAATATATAATATAAAAAAGTTTAAGTTTACAATAATTTATCTAAGAGTGTATTTAGATTTGCGAATTAACCAAAGTATGTATTATACTATATGTATTAAAGGGCACATCAATTTACTATTTTTCATTTTAACTTTCAATTATTACTTTCTTCTCTTTCTTATGTATGTCACACACATGCAATCTTTCTTCTCTTTCCTCTTACCAAAGGGTGCATTAATGTGGACTTGATATTTTTACAAAATAGGCCCAACGAGGGTCTTTTATTTTTTTATATTAGGCTCACAGGGTTAGGGTTTAACTTTTTTTTATATAACATTTTAATTAACATTTTTTGAGAAGCCAAAATATGTAATGTACGACACCGTTGAACTCTTTGCAGTCTCATAAATCCACATGACTTGAAATAAGGTCAATCATATATGTTTAGGTCTATCAATGGATTTTGATCAAAACCCATTGATTGACCTAGAGAGCTCCGATTGAACGTATTTCAGTTCCTGTAGATTTCTGAGGTAGCAAGGAGTTCAAATATGGTGTCCATTATTTATTTTGACTTTTTGAAGATGTTACAGTGAAATTCTTAAAAAATCAGCCAAAAAACCATTCATAACAGGCCCAACGTGGCTCTGATATGTGTATGTATACATGGAAAAAAAATGAAGAAAGAGATAGTGAGAAGAGGAAAAAATATAATAAAAATGTTGCATGTAGCAACAGAGAGAGAAAATGAAATGATGTATTTGTCAGAAGGTTAAAAAGGGAAAAACACATAAAAATGTGCGTCGTTTGGTAAATTACAAAGTGTGGTGAACGGAACAATCCCGATAACAACCTCTAGAGATTCATGCAAATATAGTATACATGTTTGATTGAGTTGTTACCTTTGTTGCGTAAACGGAACAATCCCGATAACAACTTTACTCTGGCATATCTCAGCACGAATAGAGTGGTCGCACCTCTTTGGTATCCACATGAACACTTCCTTCGTTAGTCTCATGAACTTAGCCTTCGGAGAATAACAATCTTTGTCATGCTAGCAACTACATAAGGTTGTTTTGACCAAGAGAAGAAGTGGAAGAAGAGCCAAAACGAAAAGGATGACAATCACCAACAAGGTTACTTCTCACCAAAAAGGTTACTTTACACCACAAAGGTTATTTCAGATTTGGTATTCATCCATGAAATACCAAAAACAAGCCTTTTAGTCTTCTTCCATCAATGCTCATTAATCTCCATTAATCACCATTAGTTTTCTTTAATGGGTTGGATGTTAATATATTGGATTAACCATTAACCCAATAAGCCAATGAGTCTAACCCATTAATCCAATGAGTCTAATCTGAATTAATTTGAATCTAATCTAAATTCATTTGGATTAACCCACTAATCTTAAAGTTCATAGTATTTTAGTCAGACTAAAAGAAACTTATATCCAAATTAACATGTTCTCTATGTGTGTGACCTGATATATTCTTATAACGTTGGTAATGTCTCTAAAACCATTTTAGATATATAAGCAATGAGTGACATCTAGAAATGCATCATTACTACCTAAGTGATGAGAATATCGAGATCCGACCTAACCTTTCTATGTCTATTATCTTGTATAACTTGATACTTCTATCCTTGATATCTAAATTGATCTATGAGGCATAGACTATTTCATCCCCTTATCAATCTTTGTGTTTCTTGATTTCTTAGTAGACACACTCAATCAAATAGGTTTAATATCTCATATTGACTAATTTGAGCATGACCATACATTCTTATGTCCTACTTAATCAAGGGGTCCACAGATATCACTTATCATATGGAAGGGATATGTAGGATCGAGTTAACGATAGAGGGGGGGTGAATATCGTTCGTAAATCACAAACACAAAGTGCACAGCGGAAGTAAATAAAACCTAGTGGTTTTACTTTTTCTATTAAAGCACAGTACAAAAAGCAAGTCGGGAA
>JBAMIB010035178.1:0-16030 GCA_037177415.1 Kaempferia rotunda
CAATAAACTTATTTTTTAAATTATACCCAAGAAATATATTTATCTAATAACTACTATATACAAATAAAAAAATACCGAAACCGTATCGGCATGATACGATACCGAAACCATATCATTTTGGTTTGGGACCGAAACCTCGGCACGGGTTGAAATTTTAAACCTTGTCAAATACTAATAAAAATATTTTTTAATTAATATATTTTATATTTAGAAAAGCACCAAAACCGTATTGGCATTGCATGATACAATATCGAAATAATATCATTCTGATCATAAACCGAAACATCGGCATGACTCAATTTTAAACCTAGGCTTTTATTTACCTCTTGTCTTTTATATTGCCCTTGGTTATGATGTGTAATACTCATTAGCTATTTGCTTCTTATTGTTTCTATTATCCCAAGGGCAAGTCTTTGTACTGCATTCTGAACTATTACACTAGATTCGAATCAATGAAGCAATTTTTCTAATGTATTGAGAAATTTCTAGATTCCTTTGTTGGCAAGGGCATTGTGCATTCAAAATTTTCTTTTTCTTTCCTTTAGGGTTTGTTTACCAAGGGGGTGGGAAGTTGGAAGAAGGGAGAGAAGAGAAGGGGTAGGAGTTGGAGAGTAGAGGGAAGAAACCTGTTTACATGTAATTTCAAGGGGGAAGAGAGAAAGGAGGTGAATCGGAAGGAAAAGCCTAAATAAGCCCTCAACTTCCTCCTTGTAACGGGGAGGTTGGTCGTGGGTGCTGACATCTTGTGCATGCTCCAAGAAGTTGAGATGGTTGAGTTGAGCTTGAATTCTTTGAGCTCGACCTCCGTCAAGATCATTCTCTGAGTTCGCTACAAGAAGCTACAAAAAATGTGGATTCAGATTACACAATCAAGATCCTAGCCTATGCGAAGGACCCCTATGATCAAGCCAATCGAGTTGTCGTCTCGTCTTTGCCTTGATCTCAATACCATTTCCATCCTAAAATCAACCTTAGTTCCATCCTAAAATTAACCTTATTGCTAGTTTTGCCCTGACATCCTCATTGGAACCAAGAAGTTTTTTTTGGGTTTTACTCAGATCTTTCCATCATTTTTGCTCAGGTTTGGGATGAAGCATTTTTGCCCAATTTGTCTTCCTTGGAACGACCCACAAATATCTTCTTTCATCCCTTGTACTTGGTTAAATAGTGGAGAGGAAACACATTGCCTTGGAAGCTACGCTTCTAGGGAACAAGCTTCTTTCCTCAACATAAATTGACCCTTATTATTCTTTGGCTATATAGGAAACGAGGCAATGGTTTCTTTTCAAAATTACTTCTCCTTAATGGTAATTGGATTATACCATAACGTTTGGAGTTTCTCCACTGATTTCATATCTTGAAGATAATATGTTCCGCACATGTATCTTTAAGTTCTTGGATTAATAAATCTTCCTGTGCATGTCCTTTACAATGTGAAATAGTTTCTTGTTAAAAAATTATTATGGAAAACTTGTTTTTCTGTTGTTTGTTCATTGTTTTGAAGAACTTTTAACAAAAGTATACAAAGTTATTGAATTTGGTTAATGTAGCAAGTGTTGTTCATGCAATGTTTTGATTCACTTCCTTCTGTGTTAACTATGGTAGCTTTTCCTGTTTTTAATATGGATCTTCATGTATGTTGTCTCCCTCTCCATACTTCTGCGGGGACAAGTTTCTCGTACTTAAAACATCATAACCAGTGCTTTATCTTCCTATTATTTTGTGTGAAAAATGGTGGATTGAATTGATATACTCTCACACATTTACATTTAGAATGGGAATACCCATTATATACAAAATTACAATGGAAGAGAGATTAGGAAACTAATTATTTTGTACATAAGACATTAATATCTTTCTAATTAAATCTCATTGATTGAATCAAATCTGCACAGCAGGAAATAAATCAAATCTGCACGGTAGGAAATCAAATCTGCACAGCAGGAAATCAAATCTGCACAGCTGGAAAATCTGCACAGCTGTGAAAATCTGTTTTTCTGATTTTCACAGCTGTGAATCTGATGAATCTGATCTTCACAGCTCGACAAGTTTAACTACCCAACATAGGTTAGTAGTGTTGGATATACGCTTTAAGCATAGTATCAATCGAAAGAAAATATATACGACTCCTAAAATTAAGTGGTAGAAGTTAAAGGATGGGAAGCAAAATATATTTAAGGAGAATGTAAGAGTATCAACATTAGGTGAAATATATGGTGACTCTAATATAACATGGGATAAGATGGTATTAAATTTGAAAATAGTAACTAAGAGTATACTCGGTGAGTCAAAGGGATATGTAAGGAAAAATAACAACTTATAAAGAATTATATATTTGTAAGAATGAATAAAACTTTAAAAAAAAGTCTACAATAGCCAAGAAATAAGCTAAAAAAGTAGTGAATGAAGCAAAAAAAATAAAACTTTTGAATGATTATATCAAAAATTGTATACAAAAGAAGGGGAAAGAGACATTTATAGAATAAGTAAAGTGAGATAAAGGAAGACAAAATAGCTTAGCCAAATAAAATGTATTAAAGATGAATGTAATAGGGTAATAGTAAACGATGAAGAAATAAAAGAACAGTGGAAGAGGTATTTTCATCGAATATTTAGGTGACCAACTTAACTTAGGTAATTTAAGTAGGTCAAATGAGTATAGAAATTTAACTTTTTATCGTAAAATTCAAATTTTAGAAGTAGGATAAACTTTAAATGGGATAGACAATGAAAAAGTTGTTTGACCAGATGATATTCCGATAGAGGTATGGAAGTGCCTAGGAAAATAAGATATTGAATGACTTAAATTATTTAACATGATATTGAAAATGGAAAAAATATCGGATCAATGGAGTATAACTAGTTCCCTTATATAAGAACAAGGGAGACGTACAAAATTGTGCAAATTATAAGGGTATTAAACTAATGAGTCATACCATGAAATTTTGGGAAAAATATATATAATGATGGGACCACGGTGACCAAAAATCAATTTGGGTATACATCTCTTCTTAGACAACTAATTGAAAAATATTGGGAGCAAAAACAATATCTACATATGGTATTCATTGACTTAAAAAAACTTATGATAGTTCCAAAAGAAATTATATGGAGAATTTTAGAAAAGAAAAGTGTTAGCGTAACATATACTGATCTAATTAAGGATATGTACACAGATGTAACACCAGAGTAAAGACTTTAGATGGAGTAACTAAAATATTTCCAATAAAGATAGAGTTACATCAAGGATCGGCTCTAAGTCCTTATCTTTTTATACTATTATGGACGAACTCACTACACACATTCAAGACACAATACTATGGTGCATGTTGTTTGCAGATGATATTATTTTGGTCAATGAAACACGTGAAAGAGTAAATGTTAAACTAGAATTTTAGCGGAAAACACTAAAAGGGAAAAGTTTTAGGCTTAGTGGAATAAAGACATAATATACGAAATTTAAGTTTAGCAATATTAAACATAATGAGATAATTGTTAAAATAGGAGATAGACGAGTTATGGAACTAAGAGTTTTAAATATTTATGATTATTTTTGCAAAATGATGGAGGGATTGAGAGAGATGTCTTACATAGAATACAATAAAGATGGTTGAAATCAGGATAGTTAAAATGGAGGAGAGCGTCGAATATTTTATGTGATCATAAAGTACATTTAAAACTTAAATGAAAGTTCTATAAAACTGCAGTTAGACCTATTATATTTTACGGACTTGAGCACATGAACAAAAGATGAGAGTTGCAAAGATGAGGATGTTAAGGTGGAATTGTGAACATATAAAAATGGGCAAAATAAAAAATGAGAGCATTAGAGAGAAAATCAAAATTGCATCTATTAAGAAAAAACTCCAAGAGACATGTTTAAGATGGTACGAACATATACTTAGACAGTCAATAAATGCTCCAGTTAGGCAATGTAAAACTATGACAAACACGTATATCAAACGAGGAAAAGGAAGACAAAAAAGACTTAGTTAGCAACAATAAAACAAGATAAAATTATTTAAGTATAAATGATGATATAGTAAGAGATATAGCTCAATGACGTAAATGGTTCAATATAGCCGACCCTACATAGTGGGCTAAGGCTTGGTTGTTATTATTGTCAATAAATAGAATAAATGCACAATTTGTGTTTTATAGCTTTCTTTTCTACTGAATGAACATTACTTCTGCTACAAAATCTAATTGTAACTCTACATTGGACTTGTATGTTCAACTCTTATAAGATGACAGTTGCATGTAGAGCATCAATTTACAGCACAATGCAAATTGCAAAAGATGCTGAAACAAAAATGAATATGAAGGCATCAATTTTAAGTGGAGCAATAGGCAAAACTTACTTCCACACTAAACAATCTATGGAAGCATTATACTTGGCTCGACCACTTGTTACTTGGAAGCTTGTTTTTGCAGTTTGTTTAGGAACTGGAACTTTCACTACAACACCAAGAGCGAACATTTTGGCCCCAAAGACACTCTTAACCTGAATATCGTGGTAAAGAAACATATTAGTAAACTGAAGATCATAAATATAATGTTTCAATTTACAACTAACCTTGACATTTACTTCCATCCGTGTTCTACCCAGTTCCTTGATTGTTGGCAACACACGAAAAGGTAGATTTACACCCTCAGTTATGCGATACCTAAAGGTTATGTGAACAACCATCTTGAGGTGGTTTCAATAAAGTATATAGACAATATACTGTCTGAAACATTCTTGTATTCAAAATAGAAAACAAAGAAATTTTCTTCTTTAAGACAGTTTATTTGGGTGAGATTTTGCAAACTCTCTGCTTTGATTACGATTCATGACCCAACTGAAAAGAGCAATACTAAAACATGTAACATGTACTTATCATTGCCATTCTTATAGCATGTAATTTAAGGCACGTTAACATTTTGTCAAGACAATCACAATATAGTGAAACACACATTTAAAAAAAAAACACCAGTGTCAGTCATCATCTGCGTGGCACAAGTTACAAATGCAAGATTTTGGAGTCAATTTGTGGAATATTTCCCAAGTATAGTAGAAATCAATTATGTGATCTGAAATCTAGTCACTTAAGTTGCAGCGGTGAACTAACTTGTTCTGGCAAGGCTCACTCATACGAGTAGAGACTATCAAACGAAAAATTAGATAATTTCACAGTCCAAATGATTATGAGATTGTTCTTTCGAATCAATAAAAGGCAAATTGATTATTTTTTAAGAGGTACATTCAAATTTATGTTGATAAGGATAAAAAATACATTTGTTAGTGAATATTAGCAAATAAATGAACATAAACCTCCTATGTACTAAACCAAAATCTCACGAATATTGTAGCCAAATACAAATCTTACTAGCAAAAATTGAGTAGGAAAATTACTTCATCAATTCAAATTCACCATCAGGAGGCACAAAACTGACGGTCTTTTCTGAGTTGAACCTCGTCAAATTTACACATTGGTGAAAAGTGACATCATCTAGTTCTATGGTTTTTCCACTGAAAATAAGAAATGAAACATTGTTAGATTCAGCCAAGAAAATCTAAGTTACACCAAATAGGGTGTTAAACTATTGTAGAAAACATGCAAAATAAAATAAAATAAACTATGCAAAAGAGCTGCGCATCTTTTGGTTAACACTAAATGATCTTACCAAATTAGTATGCCTAGTAAAAACAAAAGAAACTACAACAGAAGTGAAGAAAATTTCGCAACTGTTGAAAAGCATATGACTAACATTTCCAGTTAATTTCTTAAGGTCATAATTAACAATACAAAAAAATTTAAATGTCAAAATATAAAGGATACAATCTGAATAAATATTCCTGCTTTATCAGCATAAAGAATAGAAAAAAAATTCTATGTGTATCAAATAGAAGATCAAAAGCTTATATGCAGACTGGAAAATTTTCACATATCGAATGAACCATCGATAGCATAAAAAGAAGGTAAAATATTAAAACACCTTCATTTGATTGTAAACCCAAACCTTTTTCTCTCCTAAACTTAGGTGTTATTTGATTCTAACCCTACAGCATTTATGTTATTGTTATTGCAAAATTAAACGTATCTGGAAATTTGAAATACCATCATGCTAAAGACCCTGGGAAGCTCAGACTGGTAAGCTGTCTTGGGGAAGTACACTACTCAAGTAGGCAGATACAGGAAACATTTCTCAAGGCATTAGCAAGTCTAACTTATTTTACCTTTTTATAGGCCTGGATTTTATTTGTGATTCCTTTTCAAGACCAATCTTATCATTTAATCCTAACTTAAGGTCAGGCATCCCGGAAAGAAAGCACTTCATGAGAATCTTTCCAGTCACATCACAACGTAGAACACTACCTGAAAAGCATAAACAGATGTCAGAGATGAATGAGATGGGCTAACATACAAATACAAACCTTTGGAGGACATAAGAAGATTAACACTTTCAACAATGTCAAGGAAGACCTGAAACATATTGTCATTAGTACTAGAATTTCATATAGCGAGATGTGAGCATAAAGGTCTGATAAGATCACCTCATTCTTTTTATACATAAGACCTTCACGTCTCCAACCAACTGCACCTGTAACTTGGAGAGTTGCATTCGGGACAGGCTTATCTGAGGGCTGAGTTTGCATAAAAACAACACAACATGGATGTGAATAAATAACAATTTCTGCTAATTCAGCCAAACTAATATAACGTAACACTAGATAACTAAAATGGCAATGAGAAAGTAATGGAGACTTTGACATCTCACCTTGGAGGAAAATGGTGAGCGAACTCCTTCTTGAGTGATGTAAAGCTTCAAAATCTCAGGGGAAAGATTTTGGGGGTATCCAAAATCCATAATCTCTGAGAAACAAACAAGAGAATATCGTGGCCCATGTTATAGATACATGTGTGTGGGTGTGTGTATAATTAGTTATGAAGGCAACAATGAGTTGATATGAACAAGCAGCTAAGATGATATATCTATCACAACTCACTGAGAACTCATATATGCTGTTATCTTATGAATATCTTTGGAGCTTATTTAGTAATAACAATTGTCTATTAAAAAAAAAATCTGATGTCCCATTAGACCTAAAATAAGATCAAATGAGATGCATGAGACTTGTGGGATTAATGTGATAGGGTAGGGATGACTATTGCTGAGAACAAACTCCAGATTAATATGAAGCCCATGAATACAAATTATGCACTGAAAGAGAATTCCGAATCCACTTGATCTGCAAAGAAGAAAGCTATAAGGAATGCAACTATGAATCTCATAGAGTGAGTTTGATTATGACTCAAGATGAACATTGGTGGCATGCTTAACACACGCAAGTTGGATGGGAAATGATGCTTCTCGCTTGCCAAATTTACTTGCCAATCTGTCCTCAACACTCCCTTACTAATAGGTTGTGTGTCAGCTCGCCACTTAGAGCATCATGTTTTCATGAGTCTCAGTGTGGACTAATACAAAGAACAGTTCCTCTTGTTTGTATTGGGCAAGACAAGAAAGATTTAAAATCATGCATAGACGGACACCAACCTATCGAAAACACCTTTCCTGGGGCCTGCACACTTTTTCTTTCTGCAATTTCCAAACATAAAATTGCTAGCTCTTCTAATTTGATATTTGATAGGCTTCTTTCTTCCTTGAACTAGAGAAGCATAGCAATTTCCCTAGGCATTTATAATCTCTTGCAAATCCAAGATCCAATAGGCTTGAATATTCTTACCATTGTACAATTAACGTATGCTATGATCAGCATGATGAAGCCAATCTAATGATGTATATTTACTAAAGATGTATGAGGTCATAACTCATGATAAAGTAGAATGGCAAACCAATTTAACCAACCAGTTAATCAGAGGCATTTTCCAAGTCTCCGCAAAAGTTCTCAAAACTCCAACGAACTAATATCACTTGTCATTTCCTGTTATAAGTTATAACCATCAAATGTAACAAACCCAGTCCAGAAGATTTGCAAAAATGCAGAGTAGGGGTGAAGTCCCTACAAGTATACACAGTCTTAACCAGAGAAGCGGGTTTCCTTGCACAATTACTAGTGTAAATACAGAGGAAACAATAATTTCTTTTCAGATTTAGTAGGGAAAGAACTTATGAAATAAATAATAATAACAATAATAATTGAACAAACTACATAAAAACCAATTCAAAGTGTAGTTTCAATGAGTGAACACGACGTGGATTCATCCTTTTGTACACACTATAGGACCTGTTGGATCATGGATGCAAGAGAAGCCATATCATATGATAATGGAAGCAAGCCAATGACTATGCAAATAAAGATGAAGAACATTTCTTCTAGAATTCTTCTTAAATAACTTCAAAAAGGAATTCATGAGGATGAAATAATTCAACTAAAATATGATTAAACAGGTTAGAAGAATTGTACCACAACAGAAAAGCAGTGCATACCATCAAGAAGCTCATAAATCAGAACAAAGTTATTCCGAATGGCATCTTCATCAAATGCACCACCAAAATATGATTTAAATAATGCAACAGCCTGATTATTTGCAAAGAAACCCAAATGTTACCAAGAAAATGTGCCAAGGAAAAGATTTAACAGAGAGAACTACAATTCTTTTGCTAGAAGGTTTTATCACCAGCTCTAATATAACCGGTCAGATAAAGTTATTACACAATGTCAATCACTTCTGGATTATATTTAGGAAGTGCAGCATAACTAATAACTGCACGGAACCATTTAGATACAGAATTAGCACAATAAAGAGAAATATATGTGACTGAGTGTAGAATGTCAAGGCAGCAAAGCAAATAAATAAAGACCCTTTGAAAACAAATTGGTCCAATAATATAAGTCCATTCATGGTCTGATTTTCATTTTTTTTAATTTCTGCTATTATAGTCAACTGGAATGATAATACCAATTCAGAAATGAGTTGTTCAATATGCCATGCTTATATTAATTTTTTCTTAATATTTGTATGTCTTGCAAAATATCATAACAACAAGCTTAGACTACTTTAGTCACTCAGAGAATGTTAAACTTAAATTTTAGCACATAATGACATGACTATGCTTATTGAAACTTTAAATATGTGTATAGTTACATTTGATCACATGATCACACTTTGAAAAAAAAAAATGATCGAGATATTTATCATGCTTATACATATCATTTCCCATGCTTGATAGATTTTTTGTCATATAAGGGCCAATTTCATATTTAAAGTTATAATCATGAAAAATCATAGAATAGAAATGTGCCATGCTAACATGAATTTGATATACATTAACTTATGATTTGATTGTTTACTTGTTTAATCACTATGCTTACTTTACAACTTTGTGATGATGTATGTAACATACATGATTTATCAAATGTTTAATTGTTTTGTTGTATGACAAAGGGGGTGAAATGTTGAGGTTTAAGTTAATAAATCGGCCCTAATTGGAAAACAAAGAGTCACCTGAAAGGCAGATTATCTTGAGGGTCATAACCAAGATAGAAGAGAGCTTAGGTTGAGGCAGAGTTTAGGTCGTCTAATCAATTGGAGGAGACTAGAATATGGTTGTTAGAGGGCTTATTATATTAGCCCCTACTGAGTTTTGGGGCATAAAAGTCACACAAAAACTTCTGAATTATCTATGCCCGCTTATATTGCTTAAGTGCCTAAAATTCTTCAAGATATTAGACAAGGATTGGTAGACTTCAATCATTAAGCTCTTGGTAATTTAGTCTCTCCTAGTTTATTATTTTACATCTTAGGGAGAGATGAGATATTTGTGAGTGAAATCCCCTGTTAACGATCAAGCTTGTGATATCTTGTAAGGTAAGGTGTATCCTCATTTGTAGAGATTTACTCCATTACCTTTTGAATGGGTGATTTTAATGGATTCACGGGGTTGACATACAAAATGCATCATAGATTGTGGAATAGGAGTGGAATCTCCAAACCGCGTAAATTCTTGCCAAGCCATATAGATCCACATTAGCTTGTGAGACTCAGCCACTAGCCCAAAATGTTTAAACTTAAATTAATAGTAATTACTCACCTATACGTGAGACTAAACTAAGCTATCACAAAGATTCTCTAATAAAGACACTAAAACAATGAAGGACGTGAGGAGTGGTGTACATACCAATTGCTATACATATCTTACTAGAAGCTAGATAGTAGGCAGACTCATAAATTGTCCCCTAATAGCCATATCTATATAGCAAAATCATCAAGGTATCAAACAACTAATAAGAAAAAAGTAAAATTTAAGCTCATCCTAAACAAAAGTTTACTAAGCACTGAACATTAGGTGTTAACTTTGATGGTCCATTATCCCATAAATTCTTTGTTAATTTAAAGATCAAAGAACATGATATATTGCGTATAACTCTTAGAAGTCTGAAGTTCATTATAAATAATGATGAAAACGAGTTGATAATTCCTAAAGAAAAAAAATAAGAATATCTCACATTAAGGCTGAATGAAAGTGAATCCCTAATTGCAAGTGTTAGATTTAGTTGTAAGAGGAAACATGTTGTTAATACACATACTTAAGGTAATAACCCAGAGAAGATCTTGTAGGATTGTAAAACCATAGAGGCTGACTGCACCAACATATCTATTATGCACCACCTAGTTAATAGAAGTTAAATTAATTGCGTTGGATACCGCCTTTTGCACATTATTATTACTCTCAACACTGAAACTTAATTGCCTATCAAAATACTCTACCAATAAAGATATTCCCAGGATAACAGACAATAATGGAAATACTAAGCAGCTTACCTCAACGACAAACTTGAAAGCACAGGCAATATTGGCGTTGCCACTAACAACGATCACTATGTATACATTACTAATTCTCATGTAGAGCAAGGAGCAGCCTCCAATTTGGCGAACAGGGCATGTGCCAAGTTCCTTCGTCTGCATGATATGAATCCGAAATGCATCCACAATATTCCCGCTGAAAAGAGTTCATAATATCAAAATATCAAAAAGAATTTAGCAAAAACAGCACACAAACTCTGAAAATAGCAAGGTAACGATTCGAAAATCATATTTTTCAAAAAAAAAAAAAATGTATAATTCCTAAATCCATTTTCAGTAGACGAAAGCTCAAAAATGAGGAACAAAGTGGCAAATTTTCATAAGATCACCGATAAGAGACACAGAGATGCAAAATACAGCGCATCAGTGAATAGGCAAGAAAGGAGATAGGCAGAGATCCTTCCTACAAAGATTTAGGCATCGCCCTCAGTCGCTCTTCGCGATGATGAAAGGGGTCTCAATTTTCAGATCTGAAAAATTAGAACTGAAAAAAAAAAGTCAGGATTTGTGGGGAAGAATGGAAGAGAAATTGGGCTGTGGTGACCGGAGGCTTTTCTCAATTCTCATTTGTTTTCCCCCCATTATCTTAATGTTTATTTATAACTAGGTCCTTTGACACCGACGGTGTTATTTCAACGCTGCGACGGATTCGAACCGTTTTCGTACAGAGGTGATTAAGCCCTTCATAAGTGAATAATCATATTAGTCGACTGTTTACTTTCCAGGAGTAAAGGACAATTTATCATATCTTAAAAAAAAAAAACTCAAATAAAAAAAATATTTGAAAGATATACTATTTAAATTATATTTTGAATGTATCCTATAATTAAAAATTTTACGCATGATTTTACATCAATTCAACTGCTTATTCGTGATTTTATAATCTCTTAGGGCATCTGTATCCACATTAGTTTAGACATTAATAATATATATCACTTTTTCAAATAGTATGCACATTATATATATCATCTCCCTTTTATTATCATAATCACATTCATTTTAACATTAATATTGATTATTTATGTGTCTCACTATCTATTTTTTTATTTTTTTATTTAAATTTTATTTTCTTAATTTTTAAATTATTTTATATGAACTTTGTTATCTTAAAATGCATAATATATAATGATGTAATCTGAAATCGTAAACACTTATAGTGATCTGCGAGGATGAATTTCGTTCTTTGTGCTCACCGTCAGAAGATTCATGCTCACCGTCGGAAGAGCAATTACAAAACGAAGAAGATCAATTTGATCATATATGCAGCCTCTCCTTTTATTCTTGCACTTAGATGCAGCAAATAAGGAAAAACGTGAGGTGAGATATGTGGAAAGTTTTTGTAACTGCTCACACCTCTCACTTCTCCCACATTCAAGCCACAAAGACCATAAGAGTTTAGTTACAAAGACTATATCAAAACATTTAATCCATACTTAGAGAAAATGATTCATACAACAGCAAGCATACTGAGCAATCAAGGCTAAGAAAGTTGTTACACCTTACTTACCTTCTCTCATATTGACACCAGCTATTATTTTGAAAATATTCATGTCTTGCTATTTACCCAAATTAAATAATCTCAATTTACATCAATATGAACATCTCTAATCTCTCGTAATAATTATTATGTCAAGAACACGTTCCATATTCAATATTCATAATCATTTCTATATATAATAGAAATAGATCGATTAGTGAATAACATAAAAAATATAAATATATTTAAGCTTCCTTTTTAGCTAGAATTTATTCATTCTAATCGGTCGCTTTCTTAGTTATGCTCCATAAATCGAATCGTCCATAGTCATAAGATATATGCTAAAGTAGCAGTCGCTAATTAGAACTTTAAGTAAACAGCTAAATAATCACTTAGGGTAAATTGAGATTAACTTATAATCTCAAAGATCTCACATAGTAGAGAAGCAATGATTCATTCTTCCATTATCCTTATTGTCGTTTGTCTTAACCATTTGCACTTATGGCTAGTAGTCACCCGTGATTTACCTCCTCCGTGTTGGCCTTGGGACGGGTTGGCGGGGGCGCTGGGGGCGAGCGATTTCGCCTTTTGCCACATTATCCTTATTGTCGTTATAGCGCATGTGGTATGAATCACATGTTATGATGTTTTTCTCTTATAAAAAGAGTACATGTTTTTCTCAAAATTTAACATTGTATAGATTTTGATCTAAACATACCAAATGTCTAATTCTGAATTTAATATATGAATTCCAACCTGACCTTCAACAGGTTCAGTAAATAGTTGGTTCATTTATTTCGATCATTTGTAATACATAAATGATTTCATTTTAACATAACTATCAAGTAGGCCCCATCTTATAGAATGTAACAATTTTAATAGTTACACAAGTTAACAACCACACAAGCTATTCTATAAGCACCGATATTACCTCCATTCATATACAACAAATAGATATGATTGACCATGTGAGATGATAAATCACAATATGTTAGTATGCTTACATAGATCTTATATAAATGTAACAAAAAATAATATATACATTGAACAAATTATGACAAATGACACAATCAAATCACAATTTCTAAATGTATTACAATATTATTACATTCTCTGAAGCCCTAAAGACTTTACATGTTTTTTAAATGACTCTCTGGTCAATGGCTTAGTAAAAGGATTGGCAAGCATAGCACAAGTAGGGATATACTCAAGAACCACCTTCCTCTTAGCCACAATATCTCTCACAAAGTTATATTTTATAACTATATGCTTGCCCTTGCTGTGGTATTTGGGATTTTTCAAGAAAGTTATTGCAGCTTGACTGTCACAGTGGTTTGTAACTAGACTTTCACTATCCTCAATAATTTTCAGATGTTTCAAAAATCTTCTTAACCAGACTATTTTTTGCACAATTATTGAACATATCACATATTCAGCTTCCATAGTTGACAAGGCTATACATGTCGGTTTCTTACTATTTCAGGAGATGGTGCCACCATTCAGTAAGAATGCATAGTCTAATATGAATTTTCTAGTTCCCCAACCCAATCTACATCTGAATAGCCTATCAGACTCATATATGATCCTTTAAAACAAACACAATAATCTGTTGTCACTTTTAGATATCTGAATATCCTTTTTATTGTCTTCCAATGTCTCGGTCTTGAGTTTGACCGGAAGCGACTTACTATCAAACCTCTTGTTAGGAAGTTTCATCAGTGTCTCGTTTCATCTTACTACTCACCAACAAAAACATAACCTTTAAAAGTATCAGAATACCCTATAAAGATATACTTGTTACCCCTAGGTCACAATTTTCTACATTTGTAAGAGCTATCATGAATATAGGTAGCTAACCTGGGTCTCAGATTACTCAAATCAAATTTTATGTTTGCCCATCGTTCATATGGGGTAGATGAAACTGACTTTGAATGCACTTTGTTAAGTATATAGCTAGGTCGCAACTAATACTGCATCTCCCCAATAGGAAATCAGTAAATTAATATGCGTCATCATAGACCTAACTATTTCAAGAAGAGTCATATTTCTTCTTTCAACAATCTCATTTTGCTATGGAGTTTCAAGAATTGTTAGTTGTCTAATATTCCTTATATCATTACATATTATCTCGAACATATCGGATAAATATTTCCCCCATGGTCAGTACGTAAAGTTTTAACCTTACGTTCTGTTTGATTCTCAACTTCGTTCATATAACAAATGAACAATCCAATGTTTTAGATTTACGAGGAATAAAATACACATGACCGAAACGAGAGAAATTATCAATAAATGTAATGAAAATAGGAAGCTCCATGTCTAGTCTTCACATTCATTGGACCATAAATATCTGAATGAATCAATTACAATAGTGATTCAGCTCTAATAGTTTTGTCAAATAATTTCCTAATTATTTTTCTAGCAAGACAATGCTCACATACAGACAAGTGAATCTTAGCTTGAGTGCCTAATAGACCCTCTCTAGCCAATCGATTCATACATTATTGTCTTATGTGTCCTAATATAGCATGCTAAACCTTATCAATTATATATGTATCACTAGTTAGGCAATGTTTGAAAAATAACCATCAATTGCACAATTGACATCTGGTTTTACATCAAGAATCATAGAATCATTTGTTAAAAAATCATGTCTGTTTGACACTGAGTCAATCTTAAGTTCAACACATCGACTGTAAAAGTTAATACAATACCCTAAATCAAGAAGACACATGATGAAAATAAGATTTCATTGAATTTCAGGAGCATATAGGACATCACGTAGAAATAAAACACTACCCATGGAGGTTGAGTTTGTAAGTGTCAACTCCTTTGACTTCAACTCATGCATTGTTTCCTACATATATCAATTTGTTGCCAGTTGGTATCCGATGATACTATACAAATGTAAATCGCTCTATAGCTACATGGTTGGTTGCTCCCGAATATATCATCTACAAAATATAAGAATCAACTAACAACACTGAACTAGCAACAAAATGTTCAGGAAAAGAATCCATACTTGGATTTATCTTTTTCAGCTCAATGCATTCTTAAACAAAGTGACTCTTCTTGCCACAGTTAAAGCAAGTCAACTTGCTTTTTGGTTTCTGTCCTATCTTCTTTCCTCTCTTCTTGATCGGGCCTTATTCCACAGTAGCAATTTCTTTCTTCTTCCCCTTCCTCTTCTTGAACCATTTCTTTTTCTTGGATGCAGATGATCCAACAGAACTGACAACTATATATGTCAATCCAGAAATCCTTACGGATTATACTTTCTCCACTTCCAATTCTATATAGCGTGAGACACAGCGAAAGTCTTGATACTCTCACTGTGAGTTATAGTATTCTTATGGTCACCCAAGAATCTAGAAGGAATGAATAACTATTTGAACTTATTGTTCATCGGTCAACTAGTAACCAGCAATTTTAAGCTTCCAAACCATGGTTGACATCTCCCTGAGGTGTTGAACCATCTATTCATTCAGACGTTTTTTGTAGTTGTCAAATCTGATCATCAGCTGTCAAAGCTTGCTCAGACTAACTCAACTGTATTTGTCCTTAAGAGCAACCCAGACTACATGAGCTGTAAGATATGACTCATACTGAAAAGTTAGATCATCTACCATTGAACTGATCAATATACCTTTGTAGTGGAGTTTTTTTTTTCTTCCATGCCTTATATGCATCAAGATCTCGTATGTTATATGCAGTGAAATCATCTGTAGCTTCTACCATA
>JBAMIB010035573.1:0-16022 GCA_037177415.1 Kaempferia rotunda
TGTCATGCATGTGCATGTGGTTAGATTCTGGGCCCACTCATTGGATACTGAAAACTCGTTCTTTTTGGCAGCACATGGCGGAAACATAAACTTTTTGATGCTGTGATTAATATAATATTTAATGCCATCCTTAATTATCGATATATCATAATTTTTAAAAGAGGAAATTTTAATTGAATAAATAATTTATTTAACCCACCTTTTTAAATTTAATTTATAGAATTCAACTGATTTAGCCTGCCGGCCATAACTCACCTTACTTCACTTGTGAAACCTATCAAGTTGGCATGCTGCATTTATGTACATTGAGCAAATTTAAAGATAATAAAAATTTATTTATAATATGTTGGAAATAGAAAAAATACTATAAACTTACCATTATAGCAACGTTATTAGTTAATGATTCGGTCTGAAATCAGGAGATGGACTAACTCAGCGGTGCATCCGCGGTCAAGGTCAAGCTCTTTTGGTACCTCTTGAGGCTCAAGTCAAATTTAGGAGAGAAAATATAACAAAGAAGTGAATGCGATAATGTCAATATATATCACAATCTTACCACCTAAGATATATTTGGTTGAAGATTATTATTGATAATCTTAGTTATCTATTTAAGGTTGTCATTTAATCATATTTAGTTCAAATAATAAATGATTCCTAGATAATGAAGGATGCCCGTCACGTCTGCAAATGGGGAATATAATCCGTAATGTGATTATTTTGGAAATGCAAAGTTTTACATGATTATGGGGTTATCAAAAAAAGTTTCCCCAAATTTTTTTCACAATTTTTTTTTTCTTAAAATGAGTATTTCAAATGTTGAACCAAACAATATTATATTATATTTTTACTCCACATAACCAAAATTATGTATGATAACTTAGACCAAATGCCCTCTCAATGTTGTCATCTTTACCTTATATATGGAGCAAAGAGGTGGCTAGGGTTTTTAAGAGATGTACTTTTCCAGTTTACTTACCAAAAGACACCCCTTTGATAACTAGCGCCATTTTAACCGTTGTGTTGCCTCCAAGCTCAGGAGCAATTTGATCTGAGTCTGATCCTAGATCTAGCACGTTGGACTTAACTCAGATGTGACTCGGACTAAATCGAATCGAGCTTGGCCATGAGTCCACTGACTCAACTCGATTTCCAAGTTCAGCCATGAGTTGACTAACGTGAATCAAGTTCGCTGACCAAGTCTTAGGCATGTCACGCGACCCTTGTTGTTTCTGCCACATCAGTTAAGTTCGATAAAAGCGCAAATTCAACTTGAGCTTAATAAGATTTTTAATAAATAAATTTAAACAAATTCTATAAGTAAACAAACAAGCTAACTTACACTTATAATAAATATGTGAAAAAAAGCATAATGTTGCAAGTTCTTCCACAAATCAATCTTGCTTCATTCATTGATTCATTTGATATTTTACATTCATCAATTATTGCAATATTGGTGCGCAATCATGTCCACTTTTACCTACCCTGCCGTTTCATGAACCAAAGCAATTAATTATGCAAATCACTAAAGAGGCCCCAACCTTGTCCTTGGCCCTCCTCCTCCTCACAAGCAAATCTAACAGCAAGTGTGTTATTTCCCCTGTACATGCACCATCACACAACCACCACATTGCTCTACATCTGCCTTTTCAGCAAGCTACTTGAATTGCTGCAATTATAGTTTGGATAAATTGGATATTTTTGTTGGAGCCTCTGTGAGTTTCTGTTGTTGTTACCATTTTCCATGGATGCAGTGGATCTCCTTGACTTGGTCTTCCTTCTCGGAGCAGTAGATTTGGGGATGAACACTCCAGTTCCTTTGCTCTCCCTTCTCTGGGCCACCTCATTTATGTATGGCGGCATCGGCATCGTCATATGGGGCATGTATGCAATCTCCTGTTTATACTGAACATCGAATTAAAATTGATTTTAAACTAAAAAAAAATGGGCTTTAAAAAAGTATTTGATGAGTTGTTTTTTACAATTGGACCTTGATGGTCCTGTCACAGTGGATAACTACAGCAAGGAAAATTGATATTGGGACTGAATTTTTATTGGTTGAGCACCCTTTTCAGGCGAATATAGTTGAACCGCTTCCGAAAAGAGAATCTAGTGAATCTCTCTTGATTGGTTGGATTGTAGAAAAGCATGGATTCATGGCAGTTCCTCTGATGAGGAAGAGAGAGCGAGAGGGAAAAAAAAGAAAAGAAAGGATGATTGCTAGTAATAAGATACCTGAACTGGAAGGGGAGGATACTTAATTGGGAGTTCTTCCTCATCGTCAGTGATTAGCATGGCAATTTGCTTGCTAAGCTCTGCAAAAAACACTTCATCTTCCACCTCCAGAGCCATATTCAACAACTAGTGATGGAATTCTTTCACTGAAAAGAGAGAGTTTGAGGAATTCGAGTCTACTGCTCAACTGCTCATTGCTTCTTTCTCCTATGTGTTATGGTTGGCGATGGACTTTAATAGGCGAAGGCAAGAGGGGGAGGCATGTAGATTGGGAGCATTTTGGGGCCCAGCGTAAGTTGGCCAATTCCATTTCAGGCCTAAAAGTATTTAAGGTTTTCCACACATGTCCTTGGGCAGAGAATGTTGCCTCAATTTGATGTGTTTATATGCACACTTATTCTTTTTGCACATCGACTCAACTTTAAGGATCAATCTATCGAGGAATCATTCATGTTAGGACACAAACTTTATTATAAGGTGATATTGAAACACTTGGTTCACTTGGCCATATTGTCTAAAGCCCTCTCCTTGAAGCTCCTGAACAGGGACGATTCTTCTTTTTCCCATGAATGGCGCGTGCATGCTGCTATTAAGAAAATTTGCAAATTTTTGGAAAGGCCAAGTAGTAAATGGGCAAAGAAAACTATTTCACATGACTCCGAGTTAGAGTTTGAAATGGATGACGGAGAAGCTTATGGTAACAAATGTAGCCAACAAAGACTCATAAGTTCAAGAACCGATAGCCTTTCAAACTTTAAATGAAGGCCATTAAATGTTGCAGCTGATGCCAATCCAAGAAATTGGAGGTGAGCAAGTTATGTAAAGTTTCTGACCACTAACTTAGATTTCTCAATTTTTGGACTACTTCATGGTGGATTATGTCAACAGACTCCACTTTTGTCCTGCTAGAAAGTTACGAGTTCAATCAACAAGATAGAAAGAATTCCTATTTCACTAGAAAAATTTGAGATGCTAGAATTTTTTAAACAGACTAACCATTTCCATGACAGAAAACATAATCAAAATTGCCATAATGTAGTCAACAGTAATTGATCAGGTCCTATTGACCTAGATTGCTAGCTTGGATGGCAAGGTTGCCAGCAATGAACGAATCAAATGAGCACCAGAGATTTTGATAGGGATTTGATTGGATAACAAAAGTTGGTGTGAGAAGTTCAACAACCTCCTTTTCCATAGGTTAGAGGGAATTAGGAATCGATGATCACCCAAATAATTGGAATGCCACGTTTCATTCAGATATAGGATATGCATTATTTGCATGCCTGTACATTTCTCAATCAAATTGCAACTCGACCTAAGTTTACATGAGTTGTTCAACTACCTGTTACTGGTGGCAAAAATTAAACAATTGCACCAAAGTAATCATTCCCTGCTATATTTCCTGATAGGTTGTGGAGAGAATTGAGTGGATAATGCAGCAGGTACTCGGCACTATCAAGTATGGACAGCTGAGCTGCTACCCAACCTACCTCATTTCTTTGTTATTTTTCTCTTGTTCTTTAAAAAAAATATAAAAATTATGGATTAAATTTGTTTGGCCTTCATGCTGCATGGTACAGGGACTGAGGGACCAGTTAAGTCCCCAGTCTCATGACTCAGCCTATTGGCCAGCACTGACAGTGTTCTTTCAGTGTTCGAAGAGACTTACAGATCATATGTAGCTGGCCTGACAAGAATAATGGAACCATAGCTAGGTCTACTTGTGTCCGACGTTTCTTCAACTTCAAGTGATGGAAACTAGTTGTGAATTCGTGATGGAGAATGGGCTCAACTTGCAGTGGATTGCATCATAATACCACACCCACAGTTATCATATGACAAACATCTGCATGGGGCTCACTGTCTGGAAGATGAACAGAGCCACATTTCAACACTGGACTCAACTTGCTTTTCCATCATCTAATGGACTTGAAATACAATATCTCCTCTGCTTAAACCTGTATAAAGTTCAATATGCACATATATTTCAGCCACAATGAATTAGAAAAGGAAAATACTAGTACGATCACAAGAAGGGTTACCTTGACATCATCGGAGATATGTCGAGTTAAATTAGAAATCTTAATTGTGTAGAGCTCCATACAATGCTGTTTAAGCCAGTACTAGGCTACCTGTGCAATTCATAAAACAAA
This sequence comes from Kaempferia rotunda, assembly GCA_037177415.1. Taxonomy (NCBI): domain Eukaryota; kingdom Viridiplantae; phylum Streptophyta; class Magnoliopsida; order Zingiberales; family Zingiberaceae; genus Kaempferia; species Kaempferia rotunda. The sequence continues at coordinate 4,386 of JBAMIB010035573.1, forward strand.
CATGTCCAAGGCTATAGCTGATAATTTAACTCTATTTATCTAAATCACACGCACACAAAAAAAAAAGACTGAACATTACATTGAAATAGGACTTTTAGTTCTTCAAATAAAAAACTGATTACCGACCCTAATTGTTGTGTGATTTGGGCACGCATTCAGAAAATTCATTGGCCTACATAATTCCACATAATAAAGACAATGCCATAGATAGCAGAAGGAAAATACAAAAGTAGAATTTATAGCTGAGATAATTTATGAGCTCTCAGTGGTATCCATTTTTAAGGCCTCATCAGTAACCCCCTCGAAGACAACGCGGAGTTTCCTCAGGCACGATGCTTTCTTGTCATTTTTCACAGATACACCACTAACATGGAGAGTGTCCTTTGGAACTTTATCCATGAGGTCAAACATGGGGAGCTGGAGATTGGATCGTGTCATTTCTTCCAGTATCGGAGGAGATTGCATGTAAAGATTTTTGCCCCTGTATGTGATGCTAGCTTTTGACACAAGAAGCTTAGGGTGTTCGCCAAGCAGTCCAATGAACTATAATAGACATAAAATAATAATAATAATAATAATAAATCAAACAATGGAGCAATCAGGCAAAACAAAAAAGCTTCCACAATTATAAAATGAACATGTTGAAAAACATTTTTTAAAAGAAAAATGAGTTGCTTATGGTGCTACAGCAAACCCAACACTACTTTTTTCTTCTTTTTTTCTTGGAAGATAAAGAAAAAGGCACACCCAAAACTTTTCTCAGACATATTAATCTTCAATATAAGCTTACTAGCATCTATCTGTGAGCAAAATGAACACTCGAAGTGGAATGATTGTAAATCCACGGAAATACTTCAGTAGCTTTCTCTCTCCCATTTTAATGTCTTTGATCAAAGAATTTTAAAGATATTTATAGGGTAAGAATTTCCATAGACTGAAAAGGTGGCATGCATATGCTTTAAGATTCTTTTAATAGCAGACTAGTTAGTTGTCAAGCCATAGCATCCACAATTAATGAAAAAGAGTAACCATGATAAGATAGTCCAAAAGAGGAAGAAAGCAGAGAAAAAATATTCATATTGTAATATCCAAAAAAATTCTAAATACAAAATTAAAGAACTAGGAATTACCATTCAATCCCCATTAGATATGACTAAATAGTTAATTACATAAATTCTAACTATATTCACATTGTATAGTGAGGAACAAATGCCAGACAAAGATTTCTTATAGGAAGAATAAGAGCAAAACCACTTTTCGCTAAAGGTGGAAGCAGGAGGACTCAAGTTGAAAATTTCTTTCAGGATCTTTATCACAACATTATATGATGTAAACAATTATTGTTTAGAGAGAAAACAATATAATAGAAAAGTTCCAAGTATGAAGGAAGATAGTCACCACTCTGAAATTGTGAATATTGAGAAAACTACACTATTTCATAAGATTTCTGCAACTTGCTTTATAATGAATGTCCTTGAGATTATGGCATGAGCGCACCACCGAAGAACAGAGAGTGTTAATAATGCTACCACTTCAAACTACAAAGAACTGTACTGTAATTTGATGAAGATATAGTGATCAATCCAACACACTTGAAAACATGGTTATGCATGCATGAGCTTTGCATACATAGAACTGTAGTGCTTTCTAACTATTTCAGCAAGGGAAGCCTAGGTATGATACTTACGAATTACCATTTGCCACATCTCACATGGGCCAGTATCAACCTTGCGTACTGTATCTAGAATCCAAAGTATACACCTTGAATTAGAGTCATATTCAACGCCCAAAATTACTCATCAATTATTATCGAGCCAGTATCCATACTCTGGCTCAAACTTAGATTTCAACACTATTAACCTTAGAATGGGGAATAGGACTTGCCTATCTACAGAAAGTCATGAGAAATCATAAAGATTTTAATGTAGGATAGAGTGAAGAGGACACTTCTGTAAAATCAAAATATTGAAAGTAAAACCTCACACGTGGATTATTGCATTGAGACAATTGCTGAACTTGTCACCAGCAATTACAATGGTCAAGTACACCTAACCACTCAGTCAAACCTTAACTTTGCAGATGGTTAGTTCGTTAATTGGCACATTTTGTTTCCCTACTTGTTAATACTCGATCATTTTAAAAGATTGACATAATAGAAGCAAAACTGTTGCCTCCAGAATAAACTTTCTACATAATTATGCTTCAAAATATGGGAATGAGAATGCAGAACAGATTAGGATACCTAGATATTCTCAGCAAATTAAAATTAATTAATTGGACAACCCAATTAATCAACTGGCCCTAGATCAGTGAAGACTTCAAGACCGCAGAAAAAAAAAATACTAGGACCTGAAACAGTCCCTCCCACTGATTATTAGGATTGGGCTGACCAAGTCGACCAATGGAGCACAGGTTTGATTTGGATGACTAAGATTAGACTCTAGAATATAGCTTCACAAAAATGAAAGTATGAAAAAGAAAAATAAAATGATGAATGCATGGTCCAATTAAATGCACATCACTTAAATCCTTTTATGCAAACCTTTACCTTGCAAAAAATGTCCAATTAGATCAAATTTCAAATTTGAGCCCTGTTTTCTTAGGTTTCATATTTTCCTCTATAACTAATTTAATTAGGTAGATCCACGAGCAGTTTTTCACATGTATTTTTTTTATTGGGGAAGAACAATGAAATCAAACAAAAAGTTCATCCATGAATTCCAAAAAGTTCATCTTGAATCCTTCATTCTGGAAGAAAAAATTAAAGGGGGTCCTGCAAGCTGCAAACACCAGTAAAGAAAGAGAATAGTTGCATTATATATGATTGCAATATTTCTTGTACTTAAAAAAGAATTTTTCCATAAATAGTTCCTACTTCTTAGGGAGTCATCTCTCTATGTTTAGCAAATAGGAATGTGTCAATTAAGCAGACAGCATCTTCAGAAGCGTGTGACACAAAACTAAAACGAAACAAACAATAAAAATCAATAGTGAAAATCTCAACAGAGAGAGAGCTCTTAAAAGGTTAAATCACCTGCGAAAGAGTAGTGGAAGTGTCAAGTTCAAGGAGAGTTCCAGGTCCACACACAAGACAATCTGTGTCTCTGACAAAATCAGTTACTTTTATGTGTGTTCCATCCAGACCATTGTATCTGAAAAACATGGCAATAGAGTAGTTAGAAGAAATATGCTCTGTACATTTTTAATAACATAGCCACCATGCAGGGAGAAATATGTGCCATCCTTTTTTATAACTCAACTAGACAAAGCTCGTGTTCTCTTGATAATATTATAAAAGATAGGTAAATATGATCTAGAAACAGAGGTACTTATAGGAACTCATCCAAAGGCAGATACAACTGCAAATCAACAAAGGCTTCATAAGACTTAGCATGATTTTATTTTGATAATCAGATAGCTAAAGAAGGTGCATATTTTAAAAATTTGAGACTATATTTTTTAATGTTCAGTTAGTATTCAACATCTACCAAGCATTCATATATTTCTTAAAAGTGTGGTATTTCATTTGGAATCAATAGACTCCAATATTACCTGGTTTGTCTATGTTACTTCAATCTGTATGCCTTGAGAAAAGTAAATTATGTGCAGAGAAGCAACCAAAAAAGGCAAAAACAGGTGAACTCTCCTGGCTAATAAATAATAATGGCATCAATAATATCATATACACAAAAAGTCTATTAAAACTTGCTATTGAGTTAATCTAATAAAAGATTGTTATTTTTTGGTAAATGGGTTAGACCCAGTCAAGCAAGATGCTAATATGCAGAACTAGGATTTGAGTATTGAATAAAGGTTGTTGCTTCTCTTTTATTATAAAGCTAAGCTTAATCATCAACTAGTCAACATCACAATGCTTATCATTCTTCTTTTCCATGTTGTGATTTCATCATTTTTCCTGCCAGTAAGTTATAAAAATGTAAAGACATCAGGATAGGCTAGTCAAATGAACGAAAATGAAATGCCTCCACTTTACGTAAGTGAATAAGCATCACCAAGTAATTTATTAAGTATTTCCATCAACTTAAACCAATAATATGCTTTAATAAGACACTAAACAATCCAAGTCGTCAATTTATGCAACCATCAAAAGTATCACCTGGTACCCTAGTTACACAGAGATTTTGGAAAGGTACATAGATTGTCTTGAAAAGCAGTATCTCTCAAGCAGCAAGAAGGCATTCTCTGCATCATTAATATATCACTTGTCCTCCCTAGCAAAAATCTACATAAACCTCCATAGTTTCCCCTGAGCAAAAAAGGGCAAAAAGGAAAGAGCACGATGGACTATCCCCAATGTCACCACCCTCTAAGAACTACAAGTTGAGACCAAGGATGCCTTCAGCATCCAAAGGTCATGCACTGACCATAGATCCTGTTATAAGAGAAACACATTAGCTGTAGTGATGTCCAAATGGGCTGATCAGGTCAGGCACAGTAAGTGGCTGATCAACCCTGTTTATGTGTTGTGTCAAGCCAAGTTCAACCCCCATTTGAATAAGATTCCAATTTAGCACATTTTAAGATTTTGAAAATAGTTACTAAGCCACTTGAAGGCATCCCGCTAATGATCAACTGATGTACTTTTTGGAATGGTGGGGAACGTTTTAGGGTGAGACATTCACAATTGCTGTATTCGGAGAGAAAATAGCGCAAGGGAAGATTAAATAAGCTCAATTTCTTCCAATATATAATATGTAATATATGATTAAATTAGAATACAAACAGTTTAATTTTTTATAGTTATAGTGTACAACAATCAAGCCTTTATGCCATTAAGTAGCATAAACTTTTTTATAGTTACGGCGTATAGTCAATTAATTTTCTGTAATTGTTCTATGAAGTTTTAAATTTACAATTACAGCATTCGCTCTACCCATCTGATCTTTCCTTTTCTATACCACCGCTTTATTATCACTCTACCAGTCTGCTACTCTTGTCAACCTCCACATGTGTTAGTTGCTTTAGTGTTATGCTCAGTGCCATATTATTCTCAACTTCCATCTTCGCTCATTCATCTAACACTTCTTCAAAGCCTAGACTCTGTAAATTCCCTTTGCTCCTCTCCTTTTCATGGGTCTTCTCCTTTCCCTTACCACTCCTTTTATAGATATAGATGTTCATTAACGCGTAACCACCAAAATCTAGCTTAGCCAAAGATTCTTCTGTCTTAACCCTCAACCAGTAAAGATCAAGATGAGTGATATTCAATAGATAGGGATTGATAAGAGCAATACACATATACAACATGTTCAGAAAATGTTCAGATTTTTCTTGATCTGCGGAACTGTAAGATTTGCCCATGTATAAAAAATGGAACACTTTTGAACCCAGAACTAGCATTTTTTGGTGTATGATGTACGTGGAGGAAGTGATGCACCCAGAAGGTAACTAGAGGGATAATGATCTTTAATTAGTTCTAGAATTTCTATCCTCACTTGTCTATCTACATCTATCTTCCTATAAAGTGAACAGCTCGTACAAGGTTTCTTTCCCTCCAATATTCTATCTCTACATCAATCGATATTTCCTACTACTATTCTCCAAGTAAACAGATCTAAGATTATCTCATTGAAAAAAAAAAAATAACAAGTGTGAAAAAAGGAGAAAGGCACTGACGTGAGATAATTGGATAATGTTTTGCTGCATCCAGATACTATCTTCAATGCTTCCAGTGCACAGGCAGCAGAAACAATTGCATTCGTGGATGCAATAGCAGGAATTATATTCTTCACAACACCCTGCAAAATGGGAAGTTGAGTATACGATACAATGAACACTACAAAAGGAGGCTGGTTGGAGCTAAAACAACACCACAATCATGTCCTAGTCTGCTTTCAGATTTATATTTTATGGAGATCAAGAATTTCTCAAACTATAAACATGTGGTTATAGACTAGGATTGGGCATTTAAGTCTTTGATCAAAAAGAAAAAAAAAAAAAATAATAATAATAAAATTGTTCATTACATGCATCAATCAAATACAAGTATGCTGTTGGTAGACCTGGTAAAGTGTTCAGATAGGATGACATTATTTTGAGAATCCTTCTCTGCTGATCCACCATATGTTAAATAAAAGGTAAACGGCATGCTCAAAATCAACTTGACTGCCAAGTTCCAAACCTAAAATGTTAGTTTTTTATAATGCAAAGTAAAAATGACCATACAATGTAGACCTCTAATTTCATATAAGAACTCAGGTCACTTGAAAATATTCACTCTAGTAGACCATCTCTAATGAAGGTTGTTATTTTTGTTTAAATGAAGCTAATAGCTTAGGTGTGGTTGTAATTTTCTCCAAAAATAACCCATAAGAAATGCACGAAGAACTCTCATATAAACACTAAATAGAAATAGGACTACACATTGGAGTCCAGCTTGTGTTTTTCCTTCAACTACTAGACAGTTATGTCTCCAAGAAAAGGCATTAGCTGAGGTCACTTCGACTGAAATCTTGACAAAATTAAAGAGATTTTTAATTAACGCTTCAATTCCCAAATGTTGGAAATTAAAAATCATTGGAATTGCTGGACTTTCAAAGCTTGGAAATGCTGGATTTTATATCACTTTCCCACATGAGCTCATTGTTTTCTAATGTATGTCAAATTAAAATTTTAATTAGGCTTTTGAATCCTTATTTCTGCCTTATAGCCTTATAAGGCGAACTGCTACTTGTCCCCATCACTCCCACACCTATAACCCATCCAAATAACCAGCACTTGTGGAACAACATGACAAATACCTACATGAAACCATCAACGACATGTATCAGGCAACAGGACATAAACTATCTACATTATATAGGTAGAGATGTCATTGCATGTTAAATTCAAATAGTGTCTGCGATGTATTCCATACTGACAAATTTATTTCAAATAGTGGCTGTTATGTATTCCATACAAAAACAAAAAAATAAAAATAAAAATAAAAACTAATCTAAAGGAGTACTCATTCATCCATCAACGGAAACCATTTAACTAGAAGAAAAAACATAATATGGAAGCTTATCATACCTGTGTCAAAGAATATGTTACACCAGTAATACCAAAAAGTTCAGCTCTCTTTAAAGCCTGTCAAGATATAAAGAAAACACAGATATATGAAATTTTCATATTAGTAAAAATGATATACACTGTAAGCAATCAACCTCTAAGTAAACCCACTGCATATGTTCAAGGTCATCAGCATCAAAAGATTTCCCATGATGGACCTATCAAACCAAAATAATGATAAGAAAAATGGAAATGAAACATAAAAAACAAGAGATTGAAATTTGAAAGTAATATTGCAATACCTCCCCCCATTTGATCAGATGTGCATACTCAATACAGTGAGCAGCAGTTCTAGGGGTTTCTGCAAGAGTACATAATGGGAACTTCACTTGTGGTGGGAAAAGCCATATGTTGCATTCAAAACAAGGAGTTCTTCCTGGTAAGATTACTCTAGCATGGCCCTTAAAGCCTTCAGTTCCACCATCAACAATAGGTTTAATTGTCTCGAGCAAAGGCTTGTCATCCTCATCATACTCTAGATTTCCCAGAAACAATGACATATACAGAGCCATATAGAGGTAAAAAATGTTAAAATAGAAGAAAAAAATGATTTACATCGAGCTGAACATGCCCAGTTTAGTGATATGGCTAAGGTATCCACTAAAATATAAAGAAGCAATCAAATGAGAACTGGATTGTAAAAAATAAACCAACAACCCAATATTCAAGAATACTAAGAAAACACACATCTTACTAATCCGACAATTATAGGCAACTTTGCATTTTGTAATCTTTGCCTTTTTGTTACTTACAATCAATATTGTAATCGTTACTACAACAACAGTAACAAAGGTAGCATTATATACTTTTTGTCCTATTTATTTACTTGTACATTAACACAATGAACACTGTAACCCTTACTACAATAACAAGTCATGAATGCCAACTACATGAATCTCAGCCCAACATTGAACAATGTAATAGGGCTATATTCCATATCCAATGAATATTAAGCATTTCATTCCTTGATGACAAGTGTAATTTATTGCATATTTTGTACATATTTGTAAATTACCAACTAAACTTTATTTGAATCTAACTGTCTGACTTAATTATGAAGTCTGAATCAGCAATAACCAGTTAGAACTGCAATCAAATTTTAGAAACTTATACTTGTACCTTCACCAAGATAATGGTTTATATTTTGCTTATGATTGTATTCCAGGCTGTAATTGAGTTATTGCCTACTTTCTAGCCCAAAAGTGCAAGAATCATGTAGTTGAGCAAGGTCTACTTAAATATTTGGATAAAAGAACGCATTTAACTAGTAAATATTTCATTCTCAATTTAGATCTCATAAGAAATTATTTCTTTTTGAGTAAGTGGCAGCATCACAACCATGGTAACTTAAGTCAACATGGCAATCAGATCACTTACCAAGGAAGCCACAAGCAATAGAATTAATGTAGCTTCGAGCTTCAATTGAATCAAGACCAAGGACAATTATATTGAAATCATTATAGAAGCTTAAGTCCTTGTCCTCAATCCTGCAGAAATGAGGTGTAATGTTCACTCCATTAATTCTTTTCATCACTCGTTCAGCTGCTACCTCTGCCTTGGACTTCCCAACATCGTGAATTCTAACAGCAAAATTAATAAGTAGATATAAATTGTGAAATGCTGATGAATATGCTGATAAGGAGGCAAAACAATGCAAAACCTAGAGCAATATCATATAGGTGATAGGTGAATTCCTAAACTATATAATTACATAATAAAGTTTTGCATTTCAGAAATGTGGGGGGACTAAGAAAGTTTGCTAAGACCACTGACTGACCTATGTTCATCTCTTAGCATTACTTGCACTTAAAACAATAAGATCCCGTTTCTTATCCGTACCTAACCATGCAAACAAGGAATTGATATTCCCTAAGAACAAACAATTCCGTCTTTTCAATCTCTGAATCCAAAATACCAAAGTAGAGTCTTCAGAAGAAAAAAAAAAGCGTGAAATGTACACTATACTACGAAGTTAAATCGAACACACGCAAAAAAATGCTGAAAAGAGAATAAAATTGCAAAAGCATATAAATGAATACTGATCGAATTATAGCTTCATCCATCTAATGCACAAAACATCAAGCAGTTATGGGACATCGTACGGAAACATTTGCAACTAGTGTACAATCTTAAATTCGAGACCTGAAGAGGAACTGGCGGTTAAGATTGGAGACCTCAATTGTATCCATGTCAATGACGTCAATGTTCTTGAACCCGGACAAGGCCAAATCCTTCAGTAGCTCGCAGCCCAAGCCGCCGGCCCCAACCACGAGCACCCTTACGATATCTCCGATGTCCTCCCTAAGCTACGGCAATCGACCCAGAAAACGGTCACGCCAAACTAAGAAAGCGAATGTGATTCGGATTTCGGAAAAATGATACTCACGGTGGGGCTGGGTTCAAAGTCCTGGCCGACGATGTTGCCCGGGCGGCTGAGGAGCTTGTCAACGTCCCTCCACCTTCGCGGATCAGAGGAGAGCCCCTCCATTTGGTGACCTTCACGCAGTCTCCTCCAGCAACTCCCGCTGTCTCTTTACGAACCGGAAACCCAAAGAAGGCAAATCCTCGAGCAGGGCTGAATGCACCACAGCAGAATAAATTGTTCGTCGGTAACATGGTCCTGCGGAGTACGAAAGTTAGCGGAGGAAGTTTTTTTTTTTTTTTTTTTTTTCGAGAGCCATTACTCCCATAGTCCCATTAGCGCAGCTGTACGCATTGTTTTGTTTACTACAATTTACCAAAGGCACATTCAGGTTTGTAAATTGATGAAAGATGCATTATCAAAGAGTATATGCATTAGGGTCCGTTTGATAGGGATAATAAAATTAATATTATGTTTTTAAAAAATCATTAATATGTTATTTGGTATGATTGATTAGGATAGGATTCACAATTCTTAGGCATGGGAAATCATTATTTATCCTACCCTTAATCCTATCATAATTAACCCAATCATAATCCTATCATCCTAACCAAACGGACTCTTATTACTTTCTTCTCTTTCCTCTCTTATACATATAATTTCTCTTCTCTTTTCTCTCTCATGTGTGTAATATATATTCTCTTTCCTCTATCTTTTTATGCATGCGTGCACATTGGACCTTATATGGACAATATCATGCTCGACGTAGATTTGATATTTTTCATATCAGGCCCACCAGGGATTAAAGTTTAGTTGATTTTTTTGATAGCATTTTAACACTTTCGGAGAAGTCGAAATATGCAATGGATGACACCGTTAGACTTCTTGCAACCTTATAAATCCATAGAACCTAGAATATGTTTAATCAAATATGTCTAGATTTATTAGTAGGTTTTAGTTAAACTCACATATTGACCTAGTGACCTCATATTACAATCATTTCAGATCCTGTTAATTTTTTAAACTATAAGGAGTCTAATGATATCGTTCATTGTATATTTAGATTCTTCGGCGGTATTAATATTTTATTAAAAAATTGGCTAAATTATAAATTCTTTCATATCAATTGCACATTAGGCCTTATATGGATTCATATCAGGCCCATGAGGATTAGATTTAGATGATTTTTTTATAATATTTTAATACCTTTGGAGAAGCTAAAATATGCAATGCACAATATCGTTGGACTCCTTATGGCTTTATAAATTCATATGACCTGAAATGAGTCCAATTGGACCTATCTAGGTCTATAAGTGGTTTTTAACATATCCGGAAAAAACTAAAATATCAAATGGATCGTATCATTGGATTCCTTGCCACCTCAAAAATCCACATGACCTAAAACGGATCCAATCAAAAGTCTCTAAGTCAATTAATGGATTTTGACCAAATTAAATCTACTAATGGATTTAGACAAGTCTGATTAAACTCATTTCAGGTCATGTGAATTTCTAAGGGTGCAAGAAGTCCAACAATGTCGTCCATTGTTATTTCAGCTTCTTCATATGTCCAAAAATTTTATCAAAAGAATCAGTTAAACCCTAACTGTCGTGAACTTGATATGAATATGTTTATGGTTTAGCTAAATTTTTCGATAAAAATTTAACGCCTCTGAATAAGTTAAAATATGCAAGAGATGACACTAATAGACTCCTTACTACCTCAGAAATTCACAGGACCTAAAATGATTACAATCTAAGGTTTCTGGGTTGATTAGTGTATTTTGACTAAAATCCACTAATTGACCTAAACATGTTCGATTAGATCCGTTCAAGGTCTTGTAGAATTATAAAGTTGCAAGGAGTCCAACGATATCGTCCATTGCATATTCCGAATTCTTTGAAGGTGTTAAAATATTATTGAAAAAATTAGCTAAACCTAACCCTCGTGGGCATGATATTGATTCATATCATGCCCACATGGCCACATTGGCCCTAATATGGATTCATATTAGACTCATGTTGGCCTGATATGGAAAAAATCAGGCCCAACGTGGCTTGATATTAATGGATTTATACTTTAGCTGATTTTTTGGATAAAATTTGAATACCATTAAAGTAGTCAAAATATGCAATGGATGACACTATCAAACTTCTTGCAGTCTCAAAAAATCCACAAGATCTAAAATGGTTGTAATATGAGAT
>JBAMIB010035770.1:0-16020 GCA_037177415.1 Kaempferia rotunda
TTAAATTAATTCTAAAATAAAAAATATTATATAGAATGAGTATATAAATTAACACATGCTATTTTATATATAATAATAATTATATAAATTAAATATGTATTTTTTTAGATTTTTGAAAATATAAATCTGTAAAGGTATTATAAATTAAATATGTATTTTTTAGATTTTTTTAATTTTTTTTTGAATTTTTTAAACATTTTAAAATGAAATTTAAAATAATATTAATTAATTAAAAAATATAAATATAAATCTGTAAAAGTATTATAAATTAAATATGTATTTTTTAGATTTTTTTAAATTTTTTTTTGAATTTTTTAAACATTTTAAAATGAAATTTAAAATAATATTAATTAATTAAAAAATTTAAATTTAAATCTGTAAAGGGTATTATAGATTAAATATGTATTTTTTACATTTTTATTTATTTTTTTTGAATTTTTTAAACATTTTAAAATGAAATTTAAAATAATATTAATTAATTAAAAAAATAAAAATTTAAATCTGTAAAGGGTATTATAGATTAAATATGTATTTTTTAAATTTTTTTTAAATTTTTTAAACATTTTAAAATGAAATAAATATATAAATATAAATCTGTTTAATAAAATTTTTTAATTTTTAAGTTTTTTAATTTAAAATATAATTTTTATATATTTTATTGGGGTAATATAATTAGTTTCTAATACCCATATAGAATACCGCATGTTCCTAAGGAATTTTTAAATTAAATAAAAACGAAAATAAAAAATCTCAGAAACGCGTCGCGGACAGGAGGCATCCGCTTCGCCCGCCCGCGCTGGACGGCTTCGCGAAGCTTTCCGCCGGCGCCGCACGGCATCTCGGAGGCTTTCGACGCCGGCGAGGAGCTCCGGCGACTCTTCCGACACCGGAGGAGTACCCGAGCTGCCGCCACCGCGCCCTTTTTGCGATTAAGAATTAAAATCTCACCTTACTCGCCGCTGTTCGCCTTCGCCGCTGCTCGCCTCGCCGCTGCTCGCCTCGCCGCTGCTCGCCTTCGCCGTGCTCGCCTTCGCCGTTGCTGCTGGTGCCCTTCTCCTCCTCTCCTTTATAAGTGATCTTCGCGACAGGAGGAATCGAATCGATTCCTTCCGTCGCGATCAATCGATCGCGCGACAGGGAATCGATTCCTTCTGTCGCGCGATCGGTTGATTGCGCGATTCGCGCGATCGCGTTTTTATCACGATTCCGACATGTTTGATCGCGATTCCGACAATGAAATCGCTTTTGATTTCGATTCTTTTGGTCGGATCACGGGCGATGTCTTCCTGCGCGCAATTCCTGGCGTGCCGCACCCGTGCCGGTTTCTGCCGGGTGACGGAACGATACAGTTTCGTCCGTGCCGGGCGGCACGGTACGAAATTTTGTTCCTTGCAATGAACACTTATGTACGCAATGCCTCACTAGTCACCTGACCCATGCAAAGGGTCATTTTGTTGGGCAAGCCCCTGTGATTTACCTCCCTTCTAGATCACATGGGTTCATCCTGGAGGGGCCCCGAGTGAGGTTTATCACCTTTTGTTGCAATGAATATTTATGTCTTGTAAGTAAAGTTAAAATTTTGAACCATGCCAGAGATGCGATTTATCATTAGAATGATACGATTTTGGTATCATATCATGTCATGTCGATATAGTTTTGATACTTTTTTAAATATAAAATATATTAATTAAAAATTATTTTTATTAATATTTAATTTCTATAAATATTTACTATTAGGTTATATTTGAGATGTAGAATATTGAGTTCATGTTTTGATGTCACTTTTGATTTATTGTAAAGGCATCAAATTCAACAACATGCATTTACTATGGTAATGAAAATTGATCTTCAATTATAAGTTTAAATGCAAAGGCATCAAGTTCAAGACCTTACATTTATAATAGTTAAGAAGAATAAGATTAATCTTCCATTTCAACATCAGTAGATGTATCTTGATAATTTTAAGGATTGATTATGTTATATTTATTTGTAAATTTTTAAATTATTCATAGATTAATATATTTTTTTGTATTTTAAGAATGCATAAAAGTATTGGCTAAATTTTCTATTTATAGTAAACGGATAAAGGGATGATCATTGAAAATCTTAGATAATGACTTTAATTCTCGAACTCTATTGATATTGCAAAAGTTAGGACACATAAAATCTTTTAAATATCATATTTTATCTCATTTAAAATTTTATATTCTAAATAATTTTTAAAAAATTAAATAATTAATTAAATTAAATTTGACTAATATCTTATAAATTAAGATTATGTAAAAGTCAATTTATGATTAACTAAAGTTTAAATATATCATTAGGATCCAGAAAATTTAAATTAAATTTATTTTGATAAATTTAAAATTAAACTAATATTACATGTACAATAATTTAGTTCAAATCCTAGTAGTATTTAGGAATTATAATAAAATTATTTTTTTTTTCCAAATCACCTCTATTGTTAATATCTTTAAAAAGGTAGATTTCCCATGAAAAGATAATTTATTTCACTTAATCTTTGTGTTTGCCCATGTGAAAAGTGAGAGAGATTGAGGAATTAATAGAGAAAAAGATCCAACATTCTTGAGAAATTTTTTCTCAAGTGTTTGAGGCAAGGAATAAGAAAAAGAAATAAAAGGCAGTCCGGCAAAGCTCTCGCCATGAAGGGTCGCAGGAGAATCCATTATACACAGATTTATCCTACTTTTTTGCAAGAGATTGTTTCTAGGATTCGAACTATGACCTCCGGTCATAAGGTAACAATTTTACCGTTGAACAAGGTTCTCCTTCAAGAAAAAAAGAAATAATAAGAATAGAGAAAAAATGAGAATGAGTTAAAGGGGAAAAGAATTCATTGTCTTAAAAAAATAAAAAAGAAAATAAATTAGCAGTTAAATAAATAGAGAAAAAAATAAAAGAAAAAATAGAAGAAAAAAAAATTAGTAGTGGTATGAGGCATATTGCGAACGTGGGGCATTGCAAAAGCTCGCACTTGTGCAGGTGCCAATGTTGATGTCGATGTTGTACCAGTGACTATGCCGACGAGTACAACATGATTATTATAAACACTACTCACAAGTATGGTCATTAAGTCAGAATGGTTGTACTAATTTGGATAAGAACAATGTGTAAGATGTCATCGTGAAAAGCATTAAGGATGAACCAAATGTTAGGACCTTGACGTCGGCTAGCCGTGCTCCTTCCAGCGATGAGTTTGGTGAAGATCGATCACACTCTGATACCACTTGTTAGGACCTTGACGCCGGCTAAGGGAGGGGGTAAATAGCTGATCCACCCAATCAATCGCTTCCTACAACTTGTTAGTCCACAGCGAAAATATAAAACACAAACTAACAAGAAGAAAGTTAAACATAAAACAAACAAACCAAATGACATATCGATGTACGTGGTTCGGAGATGAAACTCCTACTCCACGACTATCCGTAAGGTGGACGATCCCGATCCATCGGTGGATGATTCCCCGAAACGCTTCAGCTAGCTCACGTAGCTCCTTGTGGGTGGAGAAACCTCGCCACAAACTCTCAACAAGGCACTTAAGCTTTGAAGACTACTAATAAGGGTTAATCACCTTTATGTCGTCAAACTTGCTCAAGGTTCCCGAGCTCTCTTAAATAGAGCTCGGGTGGAAACACTCAAGTGCGTTTCCAGCATTCCGTGGAATTCAACAGTTACATGCCAACAACTCGATACTAGTCGATTGGTGCTTGGCACCAATCGACTGCTCCTCAAGTGTTGAGCGAACAGAAAGTTGTTTGCTATCAGCCACACACCAGTCGACTGGTACATATACCAATCGACTGATACCCTAAACCTGGGATTTTAACCTCAAGTACAGTCTCTCAGTACTCGTCCCTGCCCGACCAACCTAGACCTAACCTTCTAGCATCCTCCATCAGTCTTGCGTCCCTAGGATGCTCCTCATCCTTCACGTTTTGCCTTCAAACGCTCGGGTCTTCCATTGCCAAGAGGCTCCTCACCTCCGGGACTTCAATCTTTGTCAAGTCACACTTGGACTTATGTTGTCAAAAATACATACTTAGACTTACACCGCCAAGACTCCACTTGAACATTCCTCCTTTGCCAAAATCACACTTGGCCTTTCATTGTTATACATATATCCTGCACACTCACAATGCATATCAAATACAACAATAAACCTAACTTAAACGTTTTCCAAAACATCAAAACCTAAGGCACAAAGATTGCTCTAACAATCTCCTCTTTTTGATGTTTGGCAACCCGTTTAAATTAGGGATACAAATAACACAGTAAGCATGCAAGTAAATGAACTATCTACTCATGTATAATATCATGGAACCTAACTCTAGGCTCCCCCTTCACCTAAGTTCCTCCTGAGCTAGGTTTCCTACTTAAACCCAACACTTCTCCCCTTTTACCACACATCACAAAGAGCTCCAACAATATCTCAATTATTGAACTCTTTGACCTCTAATGACCATAATCATCATATATTAACCCCCCTTAGAATTACATACACGTTCACCATCCTTTTGGTTATTTTTTAAATCTGAAAAATCAGTCGACTGCCCTTAACCCCAGTCGACTGCCCTTATCGAAAATTCCTCACAGAAACATTCTGAGTTTGATGAATAGTGTTTACCAGTCGACTGGTAACTACATCAGTCGACTGGCACACTAATTCAGCCTTATTCTGCATTCTGAACTCAACTTCAAAAATGCGCCAAATATTTTACAGACCACCAAAAATTCCCAAATTTTGTGGAGAGTTCTGTTTTAACATGTTTACTTGGAAAAAATACATTAAAAATTTATTTGTCTCGGATCCCAAGATTGACATAAAATTCAAAACTAGATAAATGGTTCGATAGAACCATAACGTAAATTCCTACTATTGGCTTCCTCTTGATGTATCTACCCATACTAAACCACAATGCATCCCTAGTATTGGTTTATATGGCATCTATACATCAAAAATCAACTTTCATGCAATATGAACCTAATTCATATTTTCTTGCATGAAAATCCACTCAATTGTGTCAATTCCTTAGGTTTGAAACTCAAATTTGTATCCAAACTATTTTGCACATGCGTGATCTATCTACCATAGGTCACAAAAGCTCTTTCAGCTCCCCTAGAGCTCTTAGTCTTAGTCACCTCCCTAAGTAACTCATTCACCACTGCTAGGCCAACATGATGCACCTCCGGTGCCACTTGACCTATAAACTTAACTTTCTCAACTTCCTTAACCTTGGACACTTTGTCCTTGGTTACTCTCTCCTTCCCTTTAACCTTGAATGATCCATCCTTAGTTAACTTCTCCTTTTCATAGTCATATGCTATCTTAACATATATTTTCTTAGCCTTGAAGGGACTAGATCGGTATTTCAAACCCGATCTATCATTGTCGAGTCTTTGCCTACCAAACTTCCTATTAATCCTTTTATATTCAACAATGAATCTCTTGTAGGATATCTCTAATCAAAACTTTTCCCTTAAATCTTAAATCTTGATTTCTCAATTCTGATTTCATAATCCTAGAATCTACTTGTCCACCATGTACACTCCTAGACGAACCAACCTTCCTAGGCATATGTCTCCCTTTCCTGCGACTAGATTTTTGTATATCAACTTATATTGTTGAACTAAAAATTTATTAGTGGGTGACGGGACAAAATGTTTTTGTTACAATCAGATTTATAACTATACTAGGATGGTTTTATTTCAATAAATTTATGGATTTTCCAACTCTATACATAAATACTTGCTTACATTCAAATTTATGGATTTTTTATATTTTAAATATTAGAGTATATTAATTAAAAAAATTACTGGGGCTAATCATTTAGACAAGCAAACTGAGAAGAATGCAAGTCAAGGCTTGAGAAGAATGCAAGTCAAGGCTTAGGCAAATCATATGACGTGGTAGCTGGTATTGCCAGATGGCCATACATCAAAATGATGGGCATATAGATTTAGAACATGTTGCTAGCAACTGTCTATGTTGTATAAATTGGCAGAGTTGTGTATTGGAAAAAGATGGTAGGTAGAGTCCCATGTTATAGTTCCTTGTTATTGAGAATAATAAAATTGGGGAGTGTTTCCTATATATTGTGTGTTGGTTGTGCTTGTAATTAACCAGTATTGTTTAATTATATGTACTACTTTTTCTTGTGAAGATCATGTGAAGTTTTGTTGCTTGAATTAATGTCAGAACTTGGTGCCACAAAGGCAGAATTTTGAAAGTGAAAAATTGACCCTTTGAAACCTACTGGTGAATTTGATAGCCACAAAGATATCACATGGATATAGTTCCTCTTGGCTACTAACCAAGGCCTCAAATTGTATTTTGTGTAGGTCAACACAATCTGGACGACAAGCACACGAAAAGCCTGGATACACTTGATGCACAAGCGGATAAATAACTGGACATGCGAAGTGATCTAGAGTTATGAGCATCTTCTGGAAAGAACAATAGGCAATTTACGAGCTCCTAAAGCCTTTTAGATTTATAGTGTCTTCTACACAAGGACAGAACGGTGGATTTATGAGCTACTAAAACTCAAGACTGTCTTACACAAGGATCAAAAGGTGATTCACGAGGACCTAGCAGCTACACCTATAAAATGACTTCCAAACAGATCTGGAGCGCGTCACAAAAGCTCTCTGACCTAGAGATGCCTTCTCCAAGTAAGCTTCCTCCTACTCTTGTTTACTATCCTCTTCTTCTTTCCCTCATCAAAGCGACTGACACCATTTATCAACACGGCTGAAATGGCACAAAAATATTTCATTCCAAGGACCAAAATGTTATCTTCAAACAACATTTTAAACCTTGGGTCTAACTATTCCTAGCTAGTTGCCTAGTTTTCTTTTATTCAACCACAAAATGTAAAAATATCAAACAACAAATATCTGTGAAAAATCAACTAAAAAAATTGCTCCTGTAAGTATTAAAATATATTTTATTCTAGCTTTGAAAACATGAAATTCATATCCAAACTAAATTCTATGCAATATTCTCCTCACATTGATTAAGCAAAGGGCTAAATTGCAGCAAAGATTAAAAATAAATTTAAAAAAGATAAAAATCTTGAAAGGGTATTGCACATAAAACCCTTAGTTTTTGATTGATGATGCCTAGGAACCTTCTGCATTACCTATTCCTATTCCTTCAGAATGTATTCATAAGTTGTTGATTATAAATAAATACTAACCAGCTTGTATGAAATTAGGAATTATGGCAGGATATAAACATTACTTACCTGGACAAATCTTTCTTTTTTCGAAATGTTGTTCGCAGCATTGTGTCTAGCCTATCCTGCACAAAATCTTGCACTTCTGCATGGATTGTTTCCCATAAAGCATCTGCAACTAATGTATCACATCGTTCCATCATCAAGCCAACACTCTTTATAAAGCCAACAAGCTCTAGCAAAGCTTTTCGTTCATCAGATGTATAATTCCAGCGTACAACCTACATTGTGATTTTGTAATAGTTTATAATGCAGAAATAACAATAAACACAAAAGAGACTGAGGCCAAAATTTAAAATATACCATCACAAAAATCATAACTAGTAAAAAAAAGTTTTAATTAAATATAAGGTTAGGTATTAGACAATATCCACATCTAGAAAAAATACATAAATTATCATCGAGATTACCATGAGCAAAATGTTCAAAATTACCATTAGCATCACAAAAATGGGATTAAAGTTACCATTAGCATCAAAATTACCATTACCTTATTAATCATGTTGTATCTATATTTGTTCAAAACAAAATATTTCATTGTACTTTTGTAGTTAAAGTTATAGTAATTTGGGGTTTTTTTAACATTATTGTATTTCTTATAATTATTAATTATTTTATATAACATTTTAATAATTTTACCATTTTTTGAATCTTACAACATATTATTCAATGTGTTGGATGAAAAGGAGCAGTAATCTGAAACAAAAAGATTTTGATATGCACCAATGTACATAGAAAATCAAACGAGAAAATAAATGGCCAAGAGAAATTTGCATAAGTAATGTTAATGCTACCCTCTCTTTTTTCTTATCTTTGTCCTCATAAAAAAATAATCAACCAAACTAATTTAGCAAACTATTTTTTCCCTATTTTCATTGAGATAAAAACCAAATACACACACACACACACACATGTGTGTGATCAATATGTTATGTCCAAGGTTTAAAGCATTAAACAGTTCTCCATACGACCATACAGGAGTATAAATATTTGAAAGCAATGGTACAATTTCACCACCATACTTCCACATGCTTTAAAGAATGTCAGCACCAACTTATGAGTTTAGTACAGCAATCCTATTCCACTTAGCTTGCTTACCTATAAATATATGCTATAGCAATTAGAAAGTCAATTCAATTAAATTTCAAAGGAGTGGTCGACAAGTTACAAAAATAATATAAGCATCTTGATCAATAATAATTTTGTATTAATATGAAATGAGTGTGGTGTATCAAATAAGAGCATTCTTGTAGCATCCAAGTGATATTAACCCCAAATTATTTTACAACCCAAAACAAATAATGCACCTAAGGAATTTAGTAATGGAACTAATTTATATAGATGTTCATAAATATGTCTCAGTAAAACATTCCACTTAGATAGACTAGCACAACCATAGCTAGAGCTAGAACAGTAATAGGTATTAAATTTGGATGCATCTCTTTATATTGTAATGCTCCAATTGGTGTTTCCCCTAACCTCTCCCCTATCTTATCGTAGTGTTTTATCTCCACGTGACTAGCAAATGAACAATAGTAGTCAAACCTTTATTCTACTAAGTGGGCTAGGTTATATGAATCCTCCTACGTCATTGGACTTGATCTTCTACTATATCCTCATCTATACTTTAAATAAACATTATCTTGTTTTACAATTGATAATCCAATCTTCTTTGGTCTCCTACTTCCTCTATTAATGTGCATATTTATTATGATCTCATATCATCTAACTATGACAATTATTGGATACTTAAGTATGTGTTCATACCTTTTTAAATGTGTCTCTCAGAGTTTTCTCTTAATAGATTACTTTTTCTCTAATTCTCATTTTTATCCGATCCATCCTCGCATGTTTGAACATCCAGCTCAATATCCTCATCTTTACAACTCTCATCTTTTGCTCATATATTGACTTCATATCCCAACATTCATCTTCATATAGCATAGCAAGTCTAATTGTTGTCTTGTAAATCTTCCCTTTAAGCTTTAGAGGCACCTTAGCCCCTTCATCCTATTAAAAAACGATCCTAAATATTTAAAGTTTTCAATTACATATAATTTATCATCTCCTATCTTAACAATTGTCTTGCTATATTTAATGTTAACAAATTTAAACTTCATATACTCTGTCTTTAGCCTACTAAGACTAAAACCATTTACTTTTAGTATTTTGGGACAAGATTTGAGCTTAGCATTTATCCCTTTACCAAAATAATATGATCTGCAAACATCATGCACCATAATAAAGTGTCATAAATGTGTCTAGTGAGTTCATCTATGACTAGTGAAAAAAAGGTATATAGACTTAAAATTCCTTAGTGTAACCCTATTTTTATAGGAAATGTTTTAGTTAATCTATTTGGAACTTTCACTCTTATCATTACATCCTGAACATATCTTAATATACACTACACTAACACTTTTCTTTTCAAGATTTTTCAATATAATTTCCTACTCTATCATAAACATTTTATAGGTCAACGAATATTATGATTCCTATTACTAATTAGATATTTGATAAGATGTATAGCTACACTCGTCAACCTATCATGCATAAATTAAAATTCATTTTCAGTAATCTTGATCTCCTTTTTTTAATCTTTTTTCTATTACTCTTTTTCAATGTTCTAAGTAGCTCATTAGCTTAATACCCCTATAATCCTTAAAATTTTATGTTTCTTTTGTTTTTATAAGAGAAACTATAGTACTTACCCCCACCCTCCATTAATTAGGCATTTTTTTCATTTTCAATATCAGGTAGAATAACTTTTTAAGACATTCAATACCTTGCTTTCCTAGATACTTCTCTATCTCTATTTGAATATCATCTGGTCCAACTCCTTTTCCATTTTGCATCCTAAGTAGCGCTTATTCTATTTCTGAAGTTTGAATTCTTTGAAAAAAAAAATTCTATAGTTCTATGATCTACTTAAGTTTCCTAAGTCAAGTTAGTCATTGGAACCTTCATTAAAAAGTTGATAAAAATACCTCTTCTATCTCTCCTTTATTTCTTCATCCTTCATCCTTCACTAGTACCCTATTGGATTTATCTTTAATGCATCTTATTTACGCAAATCATTCATTTTTCTCTTTCTAACATTAGCTATTGATGTCTCTTTCCCTTTATTTTGTATCAAGTTGTTGATACAACCATTCGAAAACTTCATTTTTACCTTCACTCCCTGCTTTCTTGGCTACCACTTACTTTTTTACGTTTTCCTCGTTCTTATATATTTTTCCATCACTTTCTCTTCTCTTGTACTTCTTCATTCCACTACCAAGATTATCTAGTGGTGCTCATCCTCTTAGCTCACCGAATATACTCTTGGCTACCGTTTTCAAATTTGATGTAATCTATCCCATGTCGTAGTTGAATCACCATGTATTTCTCCTAATACATATGCTCATATTGTCTTAAAGATGATACTTTGATTCCCATCCTTTAATTTTCACAACTTGATCATAGAGTCATGCAAATTTTCCTACTATAAATATTATGCTTAACATGCATCTCTAATACCACTAACCTATATTATTAGGTTAAATTTTTCCAATGATAACCATGTAATCTTTATAAATTTTTTTATCCCTCTACGTGACCATAAGAAGCTAATTGTGACTTATTGTTTCCACTTTGAACATAAATGGGAGTTTTTCTCTATACTTGAAAAATGTATTAACCATTATAAATTTATATGTTACCGTGAAATCTAATATAGTTGTTCTCTCTTTATTTCTTGGTCCAAAATCATGATCTTCATGCACCCTATTATTTTCCTCATTTCTTACTCTGCATGCTCATTTAGATCGCCTTTTAAAATCATCTCATTGGTCGGAATGTTTTTTACTATTCCAAAACCTTTGTTTAGGGTCGTCATTTAATCTTAAAGCTTCTTTGACTACCAATATCTTAAGAGCTATAATTCTATCTCCTTTCATAACTACTAATATTACTTTCTCTTAATGAATTATCTACAACAATACTACTCCAGTTATTATTTTACTATTTTCGGTGTACAATAACTTACAACCTAAGTTATCTATCATCTTTATCTTCTCTCCTACTTATTTTGTTTCTTTTAAGCAAAAAAACATAAATTCTTCTTCTAATCATAGTGCTCTTACCTTAAAAATTTTGCCAATGAGCATTTCTACATTTCATGTTTCGAATCTAAGACAATTTGAAGTAGAGAAGGAAATAAATCATCATAATAGGCAATACTTGAAGAAAAGAAAATTCAAGATAATTCCAAATTAGCACTTGAGAATAAAAGGAAACAAATTGAAGAATAAAGTGGCCACAATAATTAGAGATTTGATTTGTTTGTTATTTGATGACAAGTATTTTCTATATAGGCAATAAATAAAGAATTAATTATAATCCCTACTAAATTATTGATTTTTTCTTATTTAGCATTTTATTTCCATACTTGTTATTAAGTCAGTCTATAAAAAGAGTCCAGAGTCCTATAATTCAATCATCTTGAATTAATTAAATTTTCACTTTTCTTTTATGTGTTAAAGTTTACCCCTCTTGGTGAAGATTGCCCCTCTTGGTGCCGAAGTCTCGATTCAGTTCTATATCTCATTATTCCACTACCTTCTCCTTTCCTTTGGTGGTATCAACTTCTTTCCAAAGTACATGGACTTCATCGCACAAATTTTCAGCAAAGAGACTCACATTAACTCAGTAGCATGATTCTGAAAATTACTGATTGTTTCAATTTTGTAGCTAATTAATTTCTGTGCATCATCTATTCAATTCACATATTATGTCCATTATACTTTATAATCATCTATATTTGATTACCTTTGCTATTTCTTATTTGTCTCACCATTAATTCTAAGTTCTAACTTGTTTTTCTTAAAATTACTATCCCACTTAATTTAAAATATCATTACATGTTGAACCTCCGCATTGGCTACGACAAGAATCCCTACCGTTAGAGAAATAGATGTTAGGTGTGAACTTGTGGAACACAAGCTAAGGCCCTCCAATCAATAGTGGAAGACCTAAAATGGTTTAAAGTTCATACTGCTAGTATAATCGATAAGTTGCTAAAGGATACAAGTCATGAGCCCACAAACCACATATCTCACATAGCTCAAAAATTACCTAGGCATCAACCACCACGAGCCCATCAATGAGTCATCGATGAGGAAGACCCTTTCAAAACACTCAAACCCAACCTAGAGTTAGGCCTAAACATAGAACAAAAATAGATACTACCTATTGAGTTAAACTAGACACCCCCAATTTAATGGTCGTCTGGACCCCAATGCATTCCACGATTAGGTTGCTGAGATTAAGGATTACTTTGACTGTACAGTATGAACCAAACTGAACGAGCGCAATCTGCAAAAATCAAACTCATCAATTCGGTAAAGAAACACCGGCAGAGTATCCAAGATCAATACCGTCGTAAACGGTTAAGAACTAATCACACACTGGATTGAGATGAAATGAATTCTAAATAAAAAATGTCTCACACTTTAAAAAGCAATACACTGTATGGGTTAATCTAAAACAATAGAACATAAGCAGAGTTGAATATTTGAGCAAATTTGACAACTTACGAATGCATGCAGTGTAACATTGAATTATTCCCTCGGGAAACCTTAATGCATTTCATTAATGGTTTGAAACATGAAATTCAAAGAAATTATTTGTCGCAACCTTCTCGGAGAGGCTTGTAAGAAAGCTAGAGAGATTGAGAAATTAGCGAAAGCCTCAACCTTACGATCACTAACCCTCAATTGGAAGTGTCCCTACATATAAGACATCACAAAAATCAAGCAACCCCACTATTTCAACCCGCCCTAGATCTATCATTCATCGAGTAGAGACAAATACACAAACCTCTAAAAAAATAGAAAGCTCTAACATTCAATGCTTTAATTAACATGGGAAGGGTCATGTGGCATCTAAGTGTCACCATAGTCTTAATCTTAGAACAACAGCCTAATCCTGCCGATGAAGTAGCATACTTTCCAACCCCCAGGTAATGACGAAAAAAGTAACCCTCTTGATGAACACCGTGAAAATAAAGAAATTGAAGAACAAACCATAGGAATCAATGTAGTGCGTTGCATCCTTTCCACACCCACATTTGACGACAAGTCAAAACGCACTAATATTTTTCACACATACAAAATGCAAAAGAATGTTTTGTAAAATCATGATCGTTAGTGGGAGTTGGATGAATGTAGTGTCCACATAAGTCATTTCTAGGATTCAAGTCATTCCCGATCTACACCCAAGCCCCGATAAAGTGGCATGGGTAAATTAGACTATGGTGTGATGTTCTGCCTACCAGTGTAGCGTATACCATCCTTGGTCAACCCTCGCTTTATGATTGCTCCGTTACCCACTATGGATGAGAAAACACCTACATTTTTAAGCATAATGACCAAAACATTTGATTATACCCTGCCAAGCCTAGCAAACCTAAGTCTAAATCTAAGCCAACAACTAAACCGGCAAAATTCTCAAAATAATCCCTCCACCTTATTACACAACCTCAATTTGAAGAAGGAAAAGAGTCAGGAATCATGAAAGCATTGATAACTCAAAACCTCACACTTCGACACTAGAGATTCACCAAAATACCTTTCACCTAAAGTTAAAGAGATTTTACACAAGTTCTAGAAAATAACTAGTTAAAATTACCCAAAGGACTCCCACCTATACACTCGGTCCAACACAGTATTGATCTAGTCCTAGGATTGCAATTGCCCAACCTACCCCACTAACGTATAAACCCCTATAGCTTGTTAAACTAAATAGGCAAGTTGAAAGACTTTTAGATACTTTATTAGAGAAAGTATTCCTAAGGACGACTCATGGAGAATGTATATAGATAGTCATGTCATTAACAAGATCACAACTAAGTATAGGTTTCCTATACCGAGACTTAATAGCATGCTTGACTTGATGGTTGGAGCATGTTGGTTCTCTAAGATTGACTTATGTAGTGGATGTTACCGAATTAGTATTAGGCATGGCGATGAATAGAAAACTGCCTTTAAAATATACGATAGATTGTATGAGTGGTTAGTTATGCCTTTTGAACTTTCAAATACTCCTAGTACTTTCATGAGGTTGATGCCCCAACTTTTAAAACCTTCAGGAAAATTTCTTATAGTCTATTTTGATGACATTTTGATCTATAGCGTGATACATGATGACTACTTAAAGTACATCTGCCTCATCCTAGGGACTCTTAGAAAAAAAAAGATTGTTTGTCAATCTACAGAAATGTTCCTTCCTACAGCCCTAAGTTTTCTTCCTTGGGTTTATTATTTATGCAAAAGGCATTTTGACAGATCTAGAAAAGATTAGGGTGATCCAGGAATCGCCAAAGCCACATACCCTTTTAGAGGCTCGAAGCTTTTATGTCTTTGCAACCTTATATTGTCGCTTTGTTAAGGTAATCCCATCAAGTCTGACGTAATGAATTGCCTTATAAAATCGAATTTTAATGAACCAAATCCACTGATGTTAAGAAATCACAAGCGCACGGTCATCGTCGAGTAATAATATTTATAAATGTCGATCCCACGAGGACTGTTGGATTAAGCACTAATTAACCTAGCACAACAAATTATCTAGACAATCGGAGGTTGGTTGTGTTAAACTAAAGAAAGAATGCAATAAAGAAGAGAGAGAGGAAGAAGTTGTTACGGATCGGGATTATCGGTTTATTCTTGCCCTGAGATATTAGTGCAGCGGAAATATGCAAGAACTAAAGAAACAATGGACCAATGCTAACAAACCTTCATTACTTGGTATCCACCTCCAGCAGAGGTGACTAATCCAAGGATCCCCATAGTAGCGACGACTCCACTATGAACACGCTTCTTCTCGGTGAAGCAAACCTCTCACAAAGATCACTTCTTCCTCTTTACAATGGAGAGTAAAGAATGAGAGGAAAAAGTCACAGAAGAGCAGGAGAACATGTAACGCCCGCCCTTATCTACGCTTAGGGCGGCGCTACTTTCATAAATATCATTCATACATATCTCACTAAACATGCTTAACATCTAAAATGTAGCGAACTGATCATGGATGCATCCTTAAGTCACAAAACTTTCGAGCACTTATATTCCTTGAGAATCGATATAATATACTATGCATCATAAGTAATCAAATTTAACATGAAGTATCATGAAATAGTTGAGGTAAGCATGCCTAATTCCCTTGGAAGGGATTCGGCCAAGTAAGCACTAAATGGAAACAGAAATCATGCTAACAACATAGTAAAGAACATATGGAAATGCAAACACTAATTACACCTAAACTATTCATGTGGAGCATAGACTTGTAGTGGCACATACTACAATATCTAATCATAAGTATAAGGCTCAAGAATCATAAAGGTGTTAATCTTCATTTTTTTTTTAACATCAAGATTAAACATTTAGTATACAAACAAGCATCACATCATTGTTATACCTTTCGGTCAACATCAAATAACAATATATGAATTCAAGCATGCTTAGATTCTTAACTTGTAGTGCGGAAAAAAAATACTAACATAACATTATCCAACTTATAAGGTAATCATGGCTAACAGTAGTCATAACAGAATAAGATCTCTAGTCATAGGGCGTAGATCCATGGCATTCCTTTTTCTCCACCGTGCCACACACACACTCCGGATAGCCCCTCCTGCTGCTCCCTTTAGTACTGGTTTCCTGCAGTATAAGGAAATGCATCTATAAGCCATAAGCTTAGTAAGTACTTTTCCTACTCACAAAAT
>JBAMIB010035872.1:0-16012 GCA_037177415.1 Kaempferia rotunda
ATACATGGGAAAGATCATGAGTTTAAAAGAGAACAATATCTCCATTGGTATGAGGTCTTTTGGTAGATCCAAAGAGCAAAATTATGAGGGCTTAGGCTCAAAGTGGATAATATCATATCATTGTCAAGATATCTAAATTCTTTTAGACCTAACAATTAGTATTAGAGTTCAGACTACCAGAAGGACTAGCCGCCAACTGTGCATAAGACCATGATCTAATCGAGCCATCTGGCTAGAATATTGATTTCAAACAAAGAAAGTGGGGGCTCCCATATATGAATCAAGAGGATCAAACACTAGATAGGATGTCATAGTCATTGTATGGTAAGGAAGTCCAAGTGGGTTAGATGGACTTAGGGGCAGGAAGTCCTACTAGGTTGGTTGGACCAAGTGGCAGAAAGTCCTAGTTGCGGCTAGGAAAGGAAGTCCTAGTAAGTCAGTTGGATTGAGGGGTAGAAAGTCCTGGTGGGTCAAAAATCTGATGTTAAATGGATAGGCTTTTGCTTGAGGGGGCTATCTGGTCTTTTGTTTGAGGGGAGAGGTGTTGTTGGGATTGTAACGTTGCAAACATAGTCCCATATTGAAAACATATAGGAAAATTTATGAGTTTATAATATAAGATATCTTCGTTGGTATAAGGCCTTTTGGGTAGAACCCAAGAGTAAAACCAAGTCTTACCTCGACCATGCATTACCCTTAGTCTCAGTCTAGATCTTCTGGTCCGCACTTCTCCTGGTCCCTCCCTGGACCACAACCACATTATAAAAAGGATTAGTCACGTGACTTTAACGTGACGACGCAACTTGTTGCGCTCCTCCTCCCACGCGACAGCACAACCCTAACTTGCCTCTCGTGATTTTTCACCACCTCCACCGCGTGCGCCCCCTCTCTCGCGATCTCCTGGTCCGCGATAGCACCCTGCTGGTGACGCGCCTCCACCGCCGGCGCCCCCCTCTCTCGCGACGCACCTCCTTGCTCGCGACGCACCTCCACGCTCTCTCGTGACCTCACCGACGGTGAAGCTGTTTTGCACGTGTGTGAGTGAGGGAGAGAGTAGCAGGTCCCTAATGAGACTTGGCGCCCCCCCTCTCTTGGATCATTTGGTGTTTTGTTTCTGAACCATCCATCTGAAGCTTATTTCTCACTTATGATTATGCTTTTGCTTTTGGAGCAAAAAGGTTTTTATGCCTTAAAGTTTCTATCAACCTTTTTTTTAGCAATTTTGAAGGAATTAGCACAAGCATGTGTTCTACAGACAAGAAAAGTAGGGTTTGAAGGAAGAATAAGCCTTCAACTAGTAACCTAATTAAAGCCTATTCTCGATAAGCTATTTGTTTGAGATGCTAATCTAAATGCACTGAGTTTTTGTGTCATCTGATGCCAGCATGTTCCTACACAATCAACTTTTGAAATCTTCTTCCAATTTTTGTGTTGAATATGCTCATGCCCTTTTGGATCTAGCTCGCCCACCACTATACCAACCAACCGTTGCATATGCTAACAATTTTCTCTAGTAGAAAAAAAAAGAGCACATTAACATAATTTTCTTTAGCTGATTTAGTTATTTGCCTATCTTCAGTATTAAGTCGATATAATTCTAGTTTTATCTAGTTTATCCTTGTCAAACCAATAAAATAAGTGTTGAATCAGTTTGTTTTTGTTATTTTTTTAACATTTCAGGCAAGATTACTTCTCTGGGGAAGAAAAGGAACCTCTCAAGGAATGATGGATATTATGATCAGAAGATTTTCTTTGCTATTGCAGCAATTGACTGACAGTTCAATGTTTCGTTGCATATCTGTAATCGAAATATGCTTTAGCTCTCAAGTCTTTCCACATAGATGTGTTTGGAGGAACTCTCGATTTAATAATATTTGACTCATATCGAGTTTGGTAACTGTTGGTTATATGTCGGGACCGAATGCTTGTAGACGATAACGATGTTTTTTGGTAACTGATTGCTCAGTTTATTTTTTGTATTTCTACTATCACAACTGTCTAGTTTATTTCTTTATGTTTGTTATGCTTGCTATTTTCAAATATTTCTGAGGATTGTTCTCGCCATGGCTAAGTTGGAACGAAAACCGTACACTAAATCGAATGTTTCCAACTAAATTCGATTCTGAATGCTTCGTTTGCACGAAATCAGGTTGCATATCAGGACTTAATAGGCCGAAGATTCAGGAGACTTCAGGTCCTCGTCGAATAAATGCACACCTTGATCTTGCCGGACCTGAATTTAAGCATGGACTACTCTGGCACCATT
Organism: Kaempferia rotunda; assembly: GCA_037177415.1. NCBI lineage: Eukaryota > Viridiplantae > Streptophyta > Magnoliopsida > Zingiberales > Zingiberaceae > Kaempferia > Kaempferia rotunda. The sequence continues at coordinate 2,267 of JBAMIB010035872.1, forward strand.
TGACACATGTTAATGCACACAGGGAACTTTATGTCAACAGCCAACAAAGAGGCAGATTTTGAATGCATCAAGATCCATCTGATTGAAAACAATAAATCACTAGGAGAAGTTATATTCCTATTTTCTGCACCCATTCAGTGGAACACAAAGGAGTAACAATTGTCCTGAGAATGTTCTTTGGCTATTTGCAATGCACACTAATCCATTATCTGATTATGATTTCAGTAAACTAAAACTTCCAATACAATGTCTAATTATGAGCACGATCACTTCTTCCAACAAGAGAATATTACATGAATAATGTGCCTTCAGCTTCACAAAAAATCTTACTAAGCTCTTCTTTCACTTCAAGATCAGCAAATGAAAATTGAATGGCACTTTGAGCAAGAATAAACATGTCGCGCTTGTTTAGTCCTGCATAGTTAAAATACAATAATGCAGTAAATATAAAGGTTGCCAGATATGCCTTGTGATAAAGATGATGATTAACACACCAAATGTTGAGGCAGCAAGATGGTACTCGTTCGACAGAGATGTTGAGAAAAGGCCAGAATCATCAGTGCACAGTGCCACTGGATGGTTTGCTTTGTAAAGCTCAGCTGCACAGTCATGTTCTATCACTTGTCTAATGAAAGGTAATGCATAAGCCACCGATCTTAAGAAAATGAGGTACCGACCAAAATGATGATTGAATAAGGAAGAGAGGCGTTCACTTTGGATATTTGATGTTAAGCATATCTCAACCTGCGATACATACATGGGATTTGAAGTAAAATATAGGGGGGCCAAGTTAGTAAAAAAAACTAAAAAGAGCCTGGACATATGGAGATTATTACTGGGATCCTTAAGACTTTCACCCTCGTCCATTCCTCTTCTTTAAGGAAGCAAGCATGGCCTATTCGTTGGGGGCAAAAATCGATCATTGCTTTGATTTCCTTATGGTTTGGTACCTAAAATCTCTAAGTCATTACATTGAACTAGTTAATCAGTTTGAAAAATTAATTATGAAATAGCACTAAGCTTGATGACACACCTCTCCACAATGGAGAGTAATAGGTAGCCCTAGCTCTTTAGCATGCTTCAGTGCTGGAAGGAAAGTATCCCTGCAGATCAAAAGTGATGTAAGAACCTGGAAACTACATTTGCTATATTATAATTGCATTGCATGCACAATTTACCATTCACCAACAATAGGATTGCCAGAGAGATCAAGTCCAACCACACCAAAATCCTTCAGTTCCCTTGCAAGCTTGACCTATAAATTTGATTAATGCCTTCGTAAGTCGCATTCAGATTGAATGATTTGACTGATAAAAATAATGCAAATATAGTCCTCTGATAGTACTGTTTCCATTGCAGATGCAGTGGTCTCACGGCGATCAATACTCAGAAGAAGGCGCACATAAATTTTCTTCCTCTTCTTGCAGTTGCTTATACAATTTACTGGTGTAGTTTTGGCAAGAGGTAAATTGCTTGCACCTGATGTTACAAAAGCAACATCTACAGTATCAACTGCTTGTATGCCATTAATGACTGCTTTCATATATGAGAGCTTTGTCATTGCTTTAGATTCATTTTGCTGCAAGATCAGCATAGTGTCATTGCTTAATTGTTCAATATCTTTGAAAACATGTTCGTCCCTTGTGAACAAATACCTTTGGAGTTGTTCTTAGTTCAAGATAAACAACATTCTCAGCAGCAAAATCTTCAATGACCTATTATACAGCAAGATGCAGAAGTATGACAGAGAGTGGACTGTGTTACAATCATGCAATTGATGTACCTCCTTAGTGATTCTTGTCACAGTTTGATGGTCAGTGGTAAGTATGTGAAATAAATCAAAAAGCTTGAAGCACTCTGGCAAAGACCGTCCATCTGCAGCAAATATGACAAAAAATATATCCAGAGCTATCAGTGACTGATCATAATTATTGCAAAAACTAGCTACCGTATTGGTATTTGATTTTGATAATAAGTAACTATAATATTCTTGAATTATTGTGAAAATTATTCTTAAGATCCTACCTTCATATTGTAAAGTCAAATGAAAACATTCTTTTTTTTTACATCCAAAAAGGGTGAGAGAGATATCCTTGGTCCTTCCAAGAAACTATACTCGAGATCTTTCCATGATATTATTGAAACATTTTAGCTATCATATAGTTTCTTTTATTGCAGAATAGGTGCCAAGATCCTACTAGGTAGATTTTCAATACATGAAAATGAAGAGAATTAACAATAATCTAGCATAACAAAGATGATAATCTTCATGATAAAAGAAAAAACAAAATAATGTTCAAATTAGAAGAAGCTTTTCACTATAATTCAGTCAAATTATCAATGGAAGAATTATACTCCCCTATAATTCAACAGTCTGGCAAACCTAAGCTTACTGCAATATTTACACTGCACATCATGATAAGTACCAAATTTAAAAAGATGCAAGTGGAGGCAGAATTTAAATCGTTGTTATATCATTGAGCTCAAGATAAGTACCACAAAGATATGATTAGGCAAGAAGAAACACCTAAGAAGGGGTAACATGGACAATCAGGCTTTCCATGTTAAGGTAGTTGTAAAAGTGAATGATGGTAAATAACATCTATGTCCAGTGGAAACCAGAATACTCCAAAACAATAACTAAATCAAGGAAACCAGAATACTTCAGTATCACTTACTTTTCATGATAACATGTACTACATCTTCAAAATTAATGACACCTTCATCTCCCAATACTTTAGCAAGCTCTCTGTAGAAGTTAGAGGAAAGGCACAGATAAGATTAAATAGGGGAACTCGAAGTGTTTTTCTAACAGCATTACCTTTGCTTACATTGTGTTTACTTGAATAATTGGGTTCATCATTTAATGCATCTTGATGCAAGCATAACCCACAACTATCAATATATCAGGCTATTAAATTATTGTATTGTATTTAAACATTCATCTCTGCTTCATACCAAAAGCCACAGTTGTAAAAAAAACGTACATAAAGAACAAATTCTTAAGTTAAACCATCAAATGGAGAAGTCAACCTATTTTATTTTCAATGTATGTATGGGTCAATGCCACATTGTATATTAAAGAAATGAGATTAGCGAAACCACCATAGTATAACCTCCATGAATGCATCTTATGAGAAACATTATCTAAACACCCTACCATATTATCTGCCACGTTTGTCATAACTGTTTTTTTTCCTTGTCTTCATCCGTTAGTTAAATATAGTTTCTTCTCGTCATGAAAATCAGGTGAACTCTCATAGTATGCAAAGGCCGAAAGGCTCATTATCACTATTGAAGTAAAAAAGGGCAAATGCACAATGCTATGTGAAATAGGGAAATTTCCAAGCCATGGCTAGGTTTTCGCAGTCAGCCATTCCGGCGGACATAATCTGCCTTGAAGAATTTCCAAATAATGTCCACCTTATGCATTCAAAATTACCCCTCAAATTCCATGGTACAAAGGAAACATTTTTCAGACTTGTAGAAGAACCTAAAAACCCATCGAAGTTATACATAGCTGTCCGACAGACACAAGGAATTAGAATCGTTTCAACGATGGGCGGCCGATGATGAAATACTTGTAGACAAGCATCGACAAGTCCCATGGCACACAGTGAGTGATCGAGAGAGAGTATAAAATGATAGCATGGACGTTTCGATGCCAGATCCCTAGGTATGGATAGATGAGTTAGTTAGTAGGGAAAGAGATGGGCGAGATCTCACAGCAGGGTTGAATCTCTGACGGAGCCATTGAGGTGAGCATGGAGCTCGATCTTGGGCAGCAGTTTGCACCATTCCGGCAGCTCCATGTCTCCACCTGCGTCCATTTCTTCTTCGCCGTGGTTTGCTCAACAGGGGAGCGACCTTTATGGACGGGCTCAGTCACGAAGGACCAAATTGCTAAAATTTCAAAAATACCCTTAATGATTGATATTTTCTGAAAAGTATTGGATTGCCCGCTGGCGTAGACGTGGAAGCCATAAATTGCATACGAATTTGGAACTGGAGCCTCCTCTCTTCTTCCCTTTTTATTTGCTGTTTTTTGCAAAAAATTTCCTTTTTTTTTCTCAAATGTAAAAAAGTTATCGTTTCAAAAAAAGAAAAAAAAAAACTGAACATAGAATAAGTTCCGTCTTTGGAAAGGCTCTCTTTGCATCCTTTTACAAAAATCACAAATGCCTTCGTGGAGCTCCCGGGCACGGGACAAGTGGCAAGGCACCACCATGAGCATCTAGGTAAGTTCTCAATAATGAGGATTTTAATTTGTCTGAAATTTACCTTCAAAATTAAAATTAGATACCTAAATTACAAAAAAAAAAAAAATCGGAGTTAAATAATCTAATAAAATGATAAAAAAACTATTAAAATAAAATGACTAACTTCGTATGCCACCGAGCCACATAAAAACAAAGAGAATAAATGAATTTCTTGTGTTGAAGGATCGTTAATACAAGGAATACAAGTTTTAAGATATTAACACAACAAATAAAAAATGAAAGTTTTTTTGGTCATTGAACTTGGAGAAGAGAGCTTAAGGAAATTGAACTCTTAACCTAGTTAATGGTATTTATTTGCAAAATTCTAAAGATATCAACGTGTTGACCTAGCTCGGGAGGTTAGCTCCAATTGTAACTCGGGACTTTTGAACATGTAAATGTGATATAGCCACATAGATATAACATGTTCACTTATAGTTTGAGAACAAATTGAAGTTTAATAAAAGTTAATATAAATAAAAGTAAAACAAGTCATCCATACAACTTGGGATAAATGTATCTAATCAACTTTATAGAAATTTAGTTTGGCCTCTAGTCAGAAATCTACTTCCTTTTTGTTTTAAAATGTATATGAATGTTAAAAGAAGTGAAATTAGAGGTGTAAAGAATACCTACCCTCTTCTTATTAAGTATATAATAATGCCACCCTTTTTGGAATTCACTCTTTTAGTAGTAGTTCATGCTAACTAGCTGTGAACCATTGTATATACACACCTCTTTTAAAGTGGCTAATGCTATAAAAACAAATAAAGTGAAGGTGTACGTAGAGTCTCATTTCCTCAAATCAATAAGATTCAAAGTACACAATGGGACCAGAATAACTCTAATTATTAAGAGTCTTTTTTTGTATAGCTCCAAAGATAGAATCACATTTGACTAGTTTGATTTGTACTGTTCCCTACAACCTGTAAAGAATAAGTCATGTTAGACCGGACCTATTCTACAAGTCAAGTTGGGTTAAGAGTGGTTCAATCAAGTTTGGAACACCAGACGTGGTTGGCCTCTATATCAAGTCTACCCATCATCTCCACACAGATCCTCCTTGGTTCCATGTATCTCCGCTGCTTGTTTTACAGCCAGCAACATTCGGTTTGTTCCCAAGATCATAATCTAGGCAGTTTCTAATTTACTCTTCTTATTGATTATACTATAATTGCTCTTTCAATTAATTGAATATGCCAACACATATTAAATTGATCACATTAGTGTCACCTACATTGAAATTTTAATATTATGATCTCACTGATCAGTTGACAGAATGAAAAGGTTGGTACTTGTAATTCATGTAAAAAAAGAGAATTGTATAGAAACAACAGGAGAATTAGAGCATTTTGGAAGTAAAAGAGATGATTGAGTAAATTATCATAGTTGTTCATAACTATAATGAAAGGGTATATAACTATATATGAATATTTAATATAGTAGTAGATTCTTGTGGTGAACCGCAAAAATATAATCTTTTGTAAAAATGTCATTATCCAATTATACTATGATTATGTTTGGTTAGAAGTAAGTAATCAAGCTACATTTGGTAAAAGAGTTATATACTATGTATGTAATCTTTGATTATAAAGATGATTACATTATTTTCTTTAGTGTCTATTATTTTTTATGAGAAATGTAATTTTTTATTATTATAAAATAACAAACATATCCTACTACTATAATTGCTCTTTCAATTCAATATGCCAACACATATTAATTTATCACACTAGTGTTACCTGCACTGAGAATTTAATATTATGATATCACTAGCCAGTTGACAGAATGAAGAGGTTGGTACTTGTAATTCATGTAAGAAAAAAGAGAGCTATATATAAATAACAAAAAAATTAATGCATTTTGAAAGTAAAAGAGACGATTGAGTAAATTATCATGTGTTCATAACTATAATTAATGAAAGAGCATATATATAACTGTATATGGATTTAATATAGTAGTATATTTTTCCTTGGCGGTGAACCGCCAAAATATGATTTTTTGTCAAAATGTCATTATCCAATTACACTATGGTTATGTTTGGTTAGAAGTGATGTCATCAAGTTTGTAATGTAATTAACATTACATTATTACGTTTTGTAAGAGAGTTGTATACTATGCACGTAATCTTTGATTACAAAAGTGATTACATTCTTTTGTTTGGTGTCCATTATTTTTTATAAGAAATATAATTCATATTATTATAAAATAATAAACATATCTTGCGAATATAATATTTGTGCTTTCAATTCAATATGCCAACACATATTAAATTGATCACACCAGTGTCACCTACACTAAGAATTTAATATTATGTTTTCGTTGGCCCATTGATAGAATGAAGAGTTTGGTACTTGTAATTCATGTAAGTAAAAAGAGAACAATATAGAAACAACAGAAGAATTAAAGCAATTTGGAAGTAAAAAATATTATTAAGTAAATTGTCCTAAGTGTTTATAACTATAATGAAAGGGTATATAACTGTATATGAATTTAATATAGTAGTGCATTCTTCCTTGATGGCGGACTACGAAAATATGATCTTTTTTCAAAATGTCATTCTCTAATTACATAATGACTATATTTGGTTAGGAGTAATGTAATTAAGTTTGCACTGTAATAAACTTTATAGTGTAATGTAATTAATATTACATTACTACGTTTGGTAAAAAAGTTGTATAATATGTATGTAATTTTTTGTTACAAGGGTGGTTACAATTTTTTGTTTGATGTCCATTATTTTTTATAAGTAATATAATTCTTATTATTATAAAATGACAAAAATATCCTGTGATCTTTGCTAGCGGTGGGCGGCGGGAGACGATAGCGTTGTCAGCGACCAGTTAGTGACCCAATCACAATTTGCTTTGAGTATAGGGAGAGCATGAACTATAAGAATAAGTGTCCAAATTTAGCCAAGAAGAATGTCCAAGTGACACCCAAGGCCAAGGAGAAGTTAAAGGAGGTTGACCCTATGGTACGGAAAGGCAATAAACATATTATGTTCTTTTCTTGCAATCAAAGAGGACATTATCGGAGTCAATGTCCAAAAGAGAGAAATCGACTGAGAAGAAAGGAGGAAGCTCAAGTCGAGGGGAGCTTCCAAGAACAACCTTAAGTTACTATTAGGTAATGGTACTCCTTCAATTCATGATAAAAAAAAAATATGTTAGAAGTAATCTCTATCATTTTAATCTATTTACCATGAAAATAGAAAGCATGATAGACTTAAAGAGACACATATAACTTATCATGCTAGAACTGCTTTACCTAAGGAGAGGAAGGTAAAAAATGGATTATGCAAGAAATTTAAGGATTTTAGATATGTGCCTAAGAAAAGGATTCTCAAGGAAATCTTGAAAAATCCAAATATAAGGATTTAAAGATGGAAAATCTAGTTTTTTTTTTATTATCTTCTACTATGGATGAAAAATCAAGTCTTGAGGTCAAGACTTGAAAAATTAGAAAAAACCTTGAAAATAATAGAAAATATTTTTAAGAGGCAAAATGAGTATATCCTAGGTCAAAATAGGCGAGAACCATCTAATGATAGGAGAGGTTTGGAATACAAACTTAAAGTCAAGAAGAATGTGTCTTCTTATCATAAAGTTTCATATATCTATGAAACTAAACCTATGTTTAATGGTCAAGTCAAGGTTTTAAGGGAAGTTATCCCTAAAAGTAACCTTGAAAAGACATGTGATTAAGATTTTTAAGTAGCTTAAGAAATTCACTAAGAAGGTTACGAGGAAAGTTATCCCTAGAGTTGATTGTGAGGAGTCAAATGTGACCAAGGATTCTAAGAAGCCTAGAAACGTCATTAAGAAGATATCAAAGGAAGTTATCCCTAGTAAATACCTAGAACACTCAAAGAGTAACAATAAGTTTTGGATTTCTAAGAGTGTGTTCTCTACACCCTAGATGAGTCTAGAATGTGCCAATTCTAGTTGGAAGGGTAGTTAACCTAACCTTAATGAAGTTGACACATTGGGGATATTTTCAAGATATTGTTAATCCTTGTAAATGAGAAGTTGATATTAACTCTATGGAAGAGTAAAATGTGTCCAAATTTAAAGATCTGGACTTAATTAAATTGACACAACTATGATAGAGACAAAGAAATGTCAAGTTGAGATTTTAGCATTTTCTTGAGGAGAAAAGGACAACTTAGGATTAATTTTGGCTTAACAATTGGTTTAATTAGTGACACTTAGATAGATTATCTACGCATCCTATTTTTGCTAAATTGTCATATTTTGCTTGGCCATCATATTTTGCATTCATATCTTATGAAGATACCATGTCATGTCATACATATATCATGTAGCTATAATAGTTTTATTTTAAAATTTACTCATTTTGATGTATGCCATAAATCATCATGTATTATTTTAATTCCTTATAATTAAAGACAATGACATTAATTATCAAGTGACATCCTGGGTGGATGATCAAATTTTAAAATGCCTAGATAGAAATATATGATCTCTTAGATTAGGATAAAACCAATATATACATTTCACATGGACCATAAGTTGAATTGTTTATATCTTAATACGCATTAGAAGAGAAAAGTCTAAGTGGGCCATGGAGGACTGGACACTTGGTACGAGACAATAAGTCCAAGTGGATCAAGATTGATTGTACACTTCACACGAAGAGAAAAGTCCAAGTGAGTCAAAGGATTAATCAGACACTCAGTGACGAAATTTAGCAGGTCAAGATTGGTCAGATGCTAAGTATGAGGAAGTCCCAATAGGTCATGATTGATCGGATATTGGGCAAGTGAACCATATGTTGGAGCAATCTTGGTACTCTAGGTTTTAATGTTTGGGCAAAGGTTTAAGTTAGGCTTATTATTGTATTTGGTGCTTGTGAGTGTGTAAGATACAGGCACAACAAGGAAAAGTCCAAGTGTGATCTTGGCAAAGGAGGAAAATACAAGTGAAGTCTTGGCGGTGTAAGCCCAAGTGTGACTTGTCAAAAGTTGAAGCCCCGGAGGTGAGGAGCCTCTTGGCAATGGAAGACCTGACAACAAGGACCGAGACCGGTGGAAGTTTTTAAAAGCAAGGCGTGAAGGATGTGGAGCATCCGAGGGACACAAGGCTGATGGAGGAGGCTAGAAGGCTATGTCTAAGCTGGTTGAGCGAGGACGAGTGTTCAGAGACTGTACTTGGGGTTGAAACCCTAATGTAGGGTTTACTAGTCGACTAATAGTTGTATCAGTCAACTGATGGTGAGTCGATTGTGAAGTCGACTGGGAGCGAACGAAATATTTTTATTTGCGTAGCCTATGAAGGGCAGTCAAATATGCAGTCGACTGGTGTATATGTAACAGTCGACTAACTCATAGGGATAATCAACTGGTATCGAGCCGTTGACATATAATGGTTGAATTCCACGAAGGACCAGTTAACTGGTAAGTATGTCAGTCGACTGGTGATGGAAAACACATTTAGGTGTTTTCACCCCCAACTCAATTTAAGAGAGCTCGGGAACTTTGAGCAAGGTTACTGAAATAGAGGTGGTTAACCCCTATTAGTAGTCTTCCAAGCTTGAGTGAATGGTCAAGAGGTTGTGATGAGATTTCTCCACCCACAAAGAGTTATGAGAGCTAGCCGGAGGTTTTCCGATGAGTCATCCATCAACGGATCAAGATCGTCCATCTTGCGAATAACCGTGGAGTAGGAACGTCATCTCCGAACCACGTTAAACAATTAGGGTTTGTTGTTTTGGTTTTTGTTTTTAGTTTAGCTTTTTTTCTTATGTTTTTGTATTCCGCTATGTTAACAAGTGTAAGAAGTGAACGACGTGGGTGACTTGCGTATTCACCCCCTCTCTAGCCGGTGTCAAAGGTCCCAACACCCTAGACTTGAGTTAAGCAAATTAGGGTGAGATCAGGTGATCAATTAAGCTAGAGTCCTTGATCGATTGGGAGTGTCATCGCAAAGAGGCATGGTGAATCGATCCATTGATCGATTTACCTAGAATCCAATCAATTAGGTAATTGATTCGGTGAGTCACTCGAGGAAACAGAAGGCTACTAGATCGACTAGCTGATTGATCCAGTTATATCAATCGATTAGTTGATCGATTGTGCTCGATTTTCTTGCGAAATCATGAGGCATGCAGAATATATTGGTCAATCAATTCTGAACTTCTCATGAAGAGCACAGTGGGCTTCTGAATCAATCAGTTAATCGATTGAGGAGCCCCAATTGATTGGACAATCGTTTGAGTTATGATCGTTGTGCAGGTTAAATGGAAATCCGAAGTGGCAATCGATTGGGAACCCTAAGTCAAGTAGATAAAGAGATTTTTCGCTGTTGTTTGACACATCTCTTCACATAGCTTCTTCTCTGACTCTCACGGCCGATTCTTGAAGGTTTTTGGGGGGAAGTGTTGTTGCATTTCCAAGTATCAAGAGGCGATCCAAGCAATAAGAAGTGAGCAAGCTAAGGTATCATTGTTGTAATCTTGCTAAATTTCATTTGTATTAGCTTCTCCTTTTCTTCTTTTGTATTGAAAGCTTGTATGGGGTTTCTCCACCTCTAGAATATTTTCGAGAAGGATGTTTTTCATAGTAGATGTGTGAGAGAAAGTCAAATCCTTGGATATTAGTCACCTCGTTGAGGTGAATATCAATTAATTCTAGGCACTAGTGTTTGCTTCCGTATTTTCCGTTGCAACATCATAATCGAAGCGAGCGATCTACTCCCCCCCAGTGTTCCAACATCACATGCCCTTGGGGGCATAATTTAGTGATTAATACTTATGGTAAGACCGTAGCGGTCAGGTCAAATTTCTACAGGGGTTTCACCGCCTTTATAACCCCTGCCCAGATGACTTGGTATGGCCAAGGCAACACATTTAATAGCTTGGACATCTGATAAAGTTGGAAGAAGGCTTGTACGAGGCATCTAAAGGATCATAGGATGAGAAATATTAAGATAGTATTGAAGCAACTTGTGGAGGTTGACTTGGTGTGACCAAGGTAGCTGACTAAATAACTCTAGGCCTATCAGAGATTGAGGAAGGATGGTATGAAATATTCAAGATCATAGAATAAGAAGCATCAATGTATAGTGTTGGCAGTAGCTAGAAGAAGATGTAGTATATAAGTGAAGCATGAAGGATAACACATTGAGCAAGTCGAGGGCTTGATGTATCTGAGAGATAAGTAACCTAGCAGGAACTAACCTTAATGATGAGTTGCAAAACATAGCTCATATATATGTGAGCTGTGAGAGTTGAGAGGCTTGTATTAATTCTTGAGATCTCAACTTGGACAAAGATTTGATTATTTGATTGGTTGTAGTCAGGGTTCCAATCGACTAATGAGTTAAGTCAATTAAGGAGTTGATTCAGGCATGTTATTTACTAAAAGTAGATTAGGTAATCAACTGATTGAGCTCAATCAATTGATAATAAATTCCAGTCAATTGGTAAATTATGAGAAATCTAAAAAAATTATTAATTGTAACAATTATAGTAAAAGGTGATTATGCTTAATCTAGACACCTCTCATAGTCCGTCCCCATATTTTGTGATGAGATCTAAAAAAAGTCATCAATGATTTAACACATTAAAGTTGTAATAGTTAGCCGACCTAGGATTTTATAGATCAATCAACTAATGGTGAAAGTCATTCAACTTAAGACTATAAGTTGAAGCCAATAAGAAACAATTAATCAATGGTTGATCCAATCAATATTTGATTAGCAAAAAAAAAATGTTAAGCTAAAAAATATTGAAAACAAAAATAAGTATTCTAAGGTGAGCAAACTATTGATTGTCTAAATCATTTTAGTTAGTCTTTCTCTGGTACTCATTAGCTTTATCTTCTTGCTTTCTCTTATTGTAAATCTTTAAAGAATATTATAGGAGGTTTCTCCATCTTCAAAAAGCTAGAGTGCTTTTAGTGACTCATTGACGAATCAAAGGTTATGAAGTAGGAATAAGAATTTCAAACCATGGTTGGAGGCCATCTACTAGTATAAAGTGAATCTTATATATATATTTTAATCTAACCTAGCTAGTATATATAAAGGGAAAAATAAAACCCTTTATGATTAAGATGGTTTTAAAGATTGCCTTAGTTCTCCCTAACTCATCAACTCCAGATCTTGCTACTTGCAGTGTGCAGAGAAGCTGCACATTAAAGGAGTGGATGATGAGTCCACTTGCACCAAAACAGTGATCCACTAGGTTATTGAATTGGTTGGGCAGGGTGATAAATGCCTGTGGATGGATCAGCCTGCAAGTTTCAAACATAACATTTTTGTTTTCCTTTTCACCTTAATTTGTTTGCTGAATATGACCGTAAGCTTTTTCCTTGAAGAACTGACCAGTGCCCACATCCATACACTCGATCATGGCTGCCTGTCTGTTGACGATGCCCATTTGGTATGCCAAACGAAAGCAATAAAGTGATGCCTAAGACAAATAATATAATTAAAGATCGATGTTCATAATTAAAAGTAAATTATCATACAAGAAAATGCAGCTCAGGAGGGACAGAGAGGGGAGGAGGGCAGGAGGAAGGAGTAGTGGATTGAGCCTTCCATGGCCAAGGAAAGGTCTTACAAGATCAAGAACAATGGAGCCATTGCTGAACACAAATTACAAACATGGAGGTCGAAGAAGAGAGTGTAAGAAAAGCTCAGCTAGGATAGCACCGACGGAAAACTAATAGGAAGCATGCACTTAGGCCTAACGAAGGCAAAGAGCAAGCATCCTTTGCCAGTGGCTTCTTCATCAGCATCTTGCCATGGTGGCTCCAGATTGAACTCTGCATCTCCATCCATCCATGCTCCAACTTGAGACCTGAATTACAGAAGGCCAAGAACATAAATGAATGCAGATGGGGAAGAAAAAGAAAAAGGAAAACAAAGACTTTAAACAGAAGCAAATTAAACAGGCATAGTCATGTCAATGGAGAGATGAGATGTGAGCTACAAACCTCAGCTAAACGATGGAACATTAATTTGGAGGTACGAATTATTTAAGTGTTGCTCGAGAAAGTGACAAGGAGATGTGGTACGGTCATGTGAAGGCACAAACTGCAGAGATTAAGAGAGCCTTTGTGGCTAGAGTTTGGCATGAATGCGAGAGCTAGAGATAGTTAGTTGAGTCTGCCAGGTTGCCGTCGTATAGTCTAACTAAACATGAAGTGTGAAAATCCTAGAGAACAAATTTATATTATAAAATGCTAAGGACGTATTTGGTTCAAGGTAATTAGTGATTACCTTCGAGTGGCAAGACATCGCAAACCGATATATATATCGTCTGCTAATACACGACCAATTAGTGTTTGGACAAAAACATTTTCTGTCATACCATTTTGAGGGCTCACGAAAATACCTCGGATAGTACCACAATCTGTTCTACATATAATAATGTGTTGAACTACTTCAACAAGTCTACGTGTGAGGTATTCAGCATCTGATGTTCGTACAGCAGTATCTACAACTCCTTTGCGAGCTTC
>JBAMIB010036073.1:0-16011 GCA_037177415.1 Kaempferia rotunda
CTCTAAATTATTGATGGATTTCCTGGAGTGGTGTGGATTGAGTACTTTTTGTGTTACCTCCTATTTCTCCTAGGCCACAACTGAGATTCGAACCTTAGATCCCTTGGTTATTCTTTGGAGGGTTTAACCATTACACCATTGCCTCGGGCTATGAAATAGGTAATATTCTTTTTTTTAGGTATCCAACTATTCAAACTGAGTAATCCTGGAGATGACCGACCTAACCCCACAAAAATTTCGTATAGATTATTAGGGTAAATTGGGAAGTGCTAGTGGAGGCCAATCCAAGCAACCAACATTTTTAGGGTTGTCATCTCACGGAGAAAAATCTCTACAGCATGTCACAGCTAGGATTTGACATGCATTAATGGCTAATAGCCTAATATTGCAGTACAAAAGTGATTACGCTCACCCAAGCACTCCTCATAATCCGTCTCAAAGTTATATGAAGGGAGGTAAATAATGAGGTAACTTATAACTTACTGCAAAGTGGTTAGGGGACGAGAGGAGTTTTCCTCGAGGGCATACGTTTGCTTACCCAAGGTGCCTCTCATAACTCATCCTCAAGTTATGTGAAGGGAGTTAAATCACAAGGTCAACTTATTGACACCAAGTAGCTAAGGAGCGGAAGGAGTTTTTTCCTTGATGGCATGTGCTTGTCGAAAATTGATCAATGTCCTATTATAACAAATTTATTACTCTTTAGCCAACTAAGCACTCTACGGTAACAATATTACATGAAATGGCTAATATTGTAGCATTGTAGTAAAATGTGATTACACTCACCCTAAGCGTCACTCACAGTCCATCCCAGATTATATGAAAAAGGTATATCATAGGGTCAGCTTATAGCCGATCGTCAAGTGGTTAGAGGGTGGAAGGAGTTTTTTCCTTGAATATATGCATTTATTAGAAATTAACTCCTTATCTCATTGTAATAAAACTACCCCTCTCTAATTAATTGGACACGATATTGAATCATAAAATAGCTAATGATCTCGCTCTGAGATTCTTCAGGAAGACCTTGTGATTTTACACTGACTCTAGGGAAAAACAGAAGTCCCTTCTCCTCCTTTATTCCTTTACATTTATACCTCTTTTTCACATCATCCATCTTCCTTTACATTTAAGGTATGAAGGTCATTAATAAAACCTCATTTATTACAAATATTCACACATTTCATCTTCTCGATCAAATATATTTATTATCAGGAAATCAATGAACTTATTATTGGTTCATTGATTATCAGAAAACTCTTTGTTGCCCATGTACCATTCATGCAATAATGATTGAAGGGATCATTAAGTGCACCGACTCTTTATCTTACCTTGCCCGCTCCACTTCTTGAAGTATGCATATACCCGCTTGGCTCATCGGCTTGGGAAGGATCTCCTGAGCGGCAAAAGGGCTGACATGAGAATCTCGTTGATTGATAATTTGCTTTCACATCTGTTTGGACCCTTTTTGCTCTAATCTCTCTCGGGCCTCGATTGGCGGGTGCATGGGTGACTTACTTCCAATGTTGCTTAGGGTGAAGTCAAGAATTTTTCCAAATGAAACATTAGGTCTTGGAGTTATTTGACTCTATGACACACAAAACAACTGCCACATCAACCAATATTTTATGAAAATGAAATCCATTCCCCTACAAGCCTTGCTACTGCCCACCGCCTTGAAGGATGACATGACTAATATTGGTGGCAAAAGACGATTTGCTCGCTCCAGTGCCTCTGCTAATTCGTCCCAGGGCTAACACGAAGGAGGTAAATCACGGGGGCTACTAGCCCGAACAGTGATTAATGCATAAGGGAGGGCAAGCACCTGACTTCGTCAGAATTTAACCCCCAGACCTTTGTAATGGTAACACCTCACACGTTAGCTATCAGTTGGGGACTATGAAATGACTAATATTGACTGTTGCTATAGTAAAGCCCGTACAAATTAAGAAGGTTCTTTTAGTAAATTAATCTTTAACAAATTTAATTTTTGGAAGAATATTCTCTACTCATAACTTCATAAGGCGGAGTCTTCGTCTTCAACTCTACTCCGTGCTCTCTCCACTGGTGTTCTGTTCTCGGGAGGAGAAGAATCGAGATTGGACGATGTGCGGCGGAGCGATCAGCTCCGACTTCATCCCCACCGTACGGCTAGTCACCTCCGACTACCTGTGGTCGGAGCTGAAGAAAAGGGGAACCAGTGGTGCTAGGAGGAAGCAGATTGGACGCCGCCGGCCCGCTGCGGTGGAGGTCACCGAGGACGATTTCGAGGCTGACTTCCAGGAGTTCGACGGCGAGGAGATGGATTTCGGTGCGGACGACGAGGTGCAGATGGTCGAAGCCAAACCCTTCGCTTTCACCTCGAAAGGCATCTTTTTTTCCCTCCTCCCTCTTTCTTACTTTGATTTCACCTCTTTTTGATTAAAAGCAAAGGGATTCCGATTGGTCGAAGCTCGATATTTCTCTCCTTGCCACTCCACTTATGAATTCATGTGGGATCTAGTTCGTGCATGATGAATCTTTAACTCGCCGCGTAGGTTTTTTTAGCTTGATATTCTCAACTTAGGTATTGAGTTCTGATCTTCCGCAATTTTTTTTTAGCTTTACTTGGAGTATCTTTCTTACTTGGAACAACTTTTCTCCCAAGATTTTAATTTGCACCTTCTGTTCGTAAGATCGAACATCTTCCAAAGCAATTCTCGTTTATTTGCAACAATTCTCCTGCCTTTCTTTTGATTGGTGCTCTTGCAGTCTTCCGGCAACCCACAGTGTCACATGCTCGTTATTGAGACTATTCTGCAGTTTCATAGCTTAAATCGCAATCTGTATGACTTATTTAGTTCTAGTTTTTGATCTATATGACTTGCATATTTGTCCATCAAGATTTTCCTCTGATGTTTATAAGTTTCCTTTGTTCTCTTTTTGCTCGAGTCATTCACTTTCTATCTGCTCTTTATAGTTTGTTTTGGGCCTTCAATTAAGTTTCCCCCCCTGATTTTGGATCCTTAATTATGATCTAACTTGAGTGTCTTAGATCGGTGGATTATGGGTGCTGATCAAGAATCTGTGTAATCGAATTGGTTTAGGGATCTTACAAAGCTTTCATCATCTTGCTAAGCATCCAAAAATTTCCTTCAAAAACATGTACTAATTCCTTTTTAACATCGCAGTAGATGGAACACTTGGTCACAAAGATGTCCAATTGAATGGACCTGCAGTTAGGTCCCCAAAGAGGAACAGGAAGAATCAATACCGGGGAATCCGGCAACGTCCTTGGGGCAAATGGGCAGCTGAAATTAGAGATCCCCGAAAGGGTGTTCGCGTGTGGCTCGGAACCTACAACACTGCCGAAGAAGCTGCACGAGCATATGATGCAGAGGCCCGTCGGATCCGTGGCAAAAAAGCCAAGGTGAACTTCCCTGAGGAGGCACCACCAAGTGTTCAAAGCTTCTTGCCGAGTTCAAATGGCTCCAAACCTTCCAAACTGAAGAAGCTCAATTTTAACCAGAATACGAACTACTTGGAAGGAGCAGATCAGGATATATCTGCCATTTTTGACTTTATCGACGAAAAGGAACCTATCAAGCAATCCATGAATTTGAACTCCT
This sequence comes from Kaempferia rotunda, assembly GCA_037177415.1. Classification (NCBI taxonomy): domain Eukaryota; kingdom Viridiplantae; phylum Streptophyta; class Magnoliopsida; order Zingiberales; family Zingiberaceae; genus Kaempferia; species Kaempferia rotunda. The sequence continues at coordinate 3,606 of JBAMIB010036073.1, forward strand.
TTCTGGAGAAGAAGCGAAAATATCCTGTTGATGATTGTGCAAATAAGTTTTACTCTGATGGAAGATGCAACTCGATTGATTGTTCTGAATATGGTCGCGAAAGTGAGGCTAAGACACCCGAGATCACATCAATTATTGCTGCATCAAGTGCTGGAAGTGTAGGTGGTGTTTCAGTGAAGAAACTTATTGGCAACTCTGAGAGTTTGTCTGAGGACTTGTCTGTTTTTGAGTCGTACATGAACTTTCTGCAAGAACCATATTTGGAGGGAAGCCCAGATGTGTCGGCTGAGGGCCTTCTCATGGGCGATATGACTCAAGAGGTGAACGATGAGGACCTGTGGAGCTTTGCTGACTTTCTTCCAATGGCAGTGAATGGTTACTGAGGGATCTCATTCCAGCAATGGTGTTATGTAAATAGTATGCAAGAGCTACTGCATCTTTTTTACATGAATCTTCGGTTTCACTTTCTAAAGAACTTGTCCTCCAATTTTATTTCAGGTATCGGTGCGCTAGAAGCATGGTGAAGAAGACATATCAGCTATGATTGTGAGAGGAACTTCTCTTTATGCTACCATCTTTCTATGTTATATATGTATCTCGTTGTGGTATTGCCTTGTGTGTTTCTCTATTTTAAGTACTGAATTCGCGTGTCGTAGTGAGCTGCTGCTGTTGGCTTTCTAATTACATTTCTGCACCGTGCTAGTCTCTGAACTCATTGTAAGGTATCATACTTCTATATGCCATCTGTGTGATATAGTTAAGAGTGTTTCGCTTCGCTGCGAGTGAAAATTTTGTCCTTGATCTACTTTGAAATTACATGAAGTTTCATACTTATTTTCGGTGTTTTGGAAATGAGTAGGATGCTCAATTGATCGAAGAGTCGGTAAACCTTGGCAAGGTAGATAGCTTATTCATCGACTCGACTCAAATCTCCCATCATTATAGATTGACATCATATGCCAAAACAAAAAGATGCTAAAGGGCACGTTTTAGCAAATTTATTTAAATCCAAGGACTTAATCGCACATTAATAAAGTACGTCTTGAATGCTCCGATTAACTCCCTCGTTGAGTTTAACAGAAAGACCCTTAGATATTGCTAATTTAAATAACTAAAATTCAATACGCTTGAAAATTACACTCTATCCACTGACTTCTCAACTTTGCTTTCACTATGTAAAAATATCCCCAATGGTTACATTTTTCCTGACTGTTTAATAATAGAATTTCTAAGGTTCCAACTGCATCAAGATTTAATGTTTTAGAGTTCAGCATTTTTGGAGGGTTTTCACTGTGGTGATATATGAATTTACCTGTGTAAACAATTTTAAAAATTGTAGAGCTATTTTGAAAAATTGCAACCTCAAGACATTATTTGTTTTGTGAAAAACAATTTATAAGTACAAAATGTATATTCTGTGGAAAACTTTTATAGTAAAAAAAAATAATTATTCTCTGATTGAATGCCACTACACCTCGATCCAAGCAATAGATTCGTTTGATTCAGAGGTTTAAGAATAAAATAATAAAACTATTCATAAATAAAATTATTTAATTAATAAATTTAGGAGTAAAAGAAAAGAATCATTTATAAATATTTAAAAATAGATAAAACCTGATTAAGTTGATAGAGTTAGAATGATTTCCAACAGCCTATAAGGAAAACAAATATAAAAAAATAAAAAATTAAATAACAAAATAATGGGAAAAAAATTAAAAATTAAAAAATGAAAATAAGAAAAAAAAAAGAGAATTATATAAAAAAATTAAATAAATTTAAAAATTAATATATGGGAAAAATCAAAATTGAAAAAATTTGGGAAAAAATAGGGAAATGGAAAAAAAAAGAAAAAAAAAATCCATAGATAATCAAAGAAAAAAATAATAATTTTAATTTAAAAAAATAATAATCATACTTAATTAGAGTTTATAAATTAAATAATAATATTAGAATGACTAAACTCATTCACATTCCAGTCTACTATCAAATTCATTCTCGTCATCTTAGTTCACAAACAACATCTACTTACTCATGGGAGAACCTACAAAAGGAAGGAGCCATGCGGGAGGCAGCGGAGGGCACTGGTAGCTCCAGCTAAAATGGCGCTTACAAGATCAAGTTCTGCTTCTGCCTTGAGAAAGCATCGAAAGCTATTGGAATGACTAGCAGAGAGGCAAAAGAAGATAACTGAAGGCATCAGGAAGAGGAGGGCTACTAGATGAGGCAAAGGTACTCGGAGAGGAATCTACCGAGAACACAAAGAGGTCTATGTGGATCTAGCTCGCATGGGAAATCAACAAGTCTTTGTTCTTCGCAGAACGACAACATTGAAATGTCTAGAAAAGAATGGATAATTATTGAAGTAGTTGTCATCATCAATATATTTACAGTATAATTCGAATGGTAGGGTGGGTTTCCAATTCAAAGGATCCCAAAAGAATATATACTATACACTCTCATACTCCTATTGCTCTATCGATGGGAGAAAGTAGTAACACCACCAATTAATGAATTTTTCGCAAACTTCTCCAAGAAATGGGGGTGAGATGGATACCTTGATGTGTTTATTGAATGCATGTTGGCACCACTTTCCCTCTTTTCAATTGTATTCTTTTGATCTTTGAAAATTCTCAGCCGTCCGCAACTAGGAGGATGAGCACAAAACGTGATAAGAACATTTAGAGTCAGTGGCATAATGTTTCGCCGTAGATAACCCATCGCACAAAGCTATCGGAGAATTCAGGGGGAGTGTTAGCATTTCGGAAAGCAACATGAGCCATTCCCATTCCTGGTGTTTGGGTTCCCTGCGACAAAGATAGGCATAAGCTTATGCTTCTTGACCACACGTTAGCAACAAAAGTAAAATAAATAATCATTTGTGGTAATGTCGACCATAATAGTTGGAACCGATACGATCTATAATACCAACATATGGAAAAGGTTAGCTATCATACCGTAACATCCCAACCTAGTCATTAACTCGATAGGCTTAAACCGTCATCTAAAATGGTTCATAACTAGCCAATAACTCGTCGTGTGGAACATAATTAACTGACTGTATTGCAAGTTTCTTTCAGACTTTAGGGGGTGAAGAGTGAAGACAATCGGAAATATGAAAAGATCACAAATTCTATAAGCTTAGGACTGAATCCAAAATGAAAAACGATTTGAAAAGTAATATAATTACTCAATTTATCAACATTAGAAGTTACTGATGGAGTCTTTAAATGGAACTTTGATCTTGTTTAATTGTAAAGAAAGAGTACTAACCTTAATGCTAGATCCATTTTGATTCAGAGTTGCCTCAGCATTTATGCCATCGATATTCTCAGTTGAGCTAAACCTGCACTCCAGAATAAATATTAACAGAATGCTCGTCTAAGCAATTTTCAAAAGGAAAATGAAGATATAAGATATTTGGTTTCGAGGTTAGGCGTCATTTCATTTTGGCTGTTTTGCCAAACAAAATGGATAAGCTCATGCAGAAAAAAAGTAAAGATTACCTCTCAGAAATTTCATCATCACATGAATTACCAGATGATGACAGCCAATCGAGGTCCAGAAAATTTGATTCCCCATGTTCATAGACAAAATTCTGTTCACTATCTGCAAAAAGTTGCCTCCCGGACATGGTGGGTGTGTACCTAAACAAGGTTGGAGAAGAAGAAAGTTGACAATGAGCACACAACAAAAGCAGCACCAAAATAACTTGTCGGTTAAATCATAACATGGTTTGAAGTAGTAAATCAGGTACTAGGTTCAGCTATTGATAGAACAATATACTGAAAAGTAACATTACTAAATAGATTCTGAAAATTAATGATATACTGAATAAAATCAGTCAACTGCGCTTGGGGAGACACCTATAGATACAAGTTAGTAGGTACTAGTCCATGTAGCTTATCAAACCATGAATATCTAGTAGGAACGTAATTCCACCTTTAACATCATTCTAACCACACATGATCTGCTAGAATAATTGTTATTTTTTTTTGGACAAACTGAATCAATTTTTTATGCATCAATTATTCACAGTAATGCAACTGACCTTGAATATGATACATCACTTCCACAAGTTGAGATTTCTGGTGTTGAACAGCAAAGGTTCTTTCCATGCTCTTGATCATTTTGCCCATATAAGGATTTTCTCTGGTCAATACTATAACAAGATAAAAGCATATCACTTTCACAAAGTATGTTACCATCGGAGAAGGACCTTTTGAAGAATTGCCTGAAAACATATCCATATCAGCTAAAACAAGCAATATATTCATCATTCAACTTGAAGGGACAACCAAAGGCAGATATGAAAATTAGTGAGCAAAAGTATTCGTAAAAGTAAAGTACCTAGAATCTTCATCAGGAAAGGCATGAACACTTTTTCCTAAGTTGCAATGTTGGTCTGAGTCCAATTCCCATAATGCTGGCTTTCCTTGTTGAGGTCGGAAATGACCAAGAAATCTACATTTTACAGGGCCAGTCAAGCAAGAATCAGCAGAATGAATATAATTAGATGTGGAAAAGAAATTAAAATCCACTTGTAAACATCAAAAATGGCAATAAAATTCAGCAGACAAATTTCTTTCGACGTACAAATTTATTGCAGCCTGCTTTTCTGCATCCATATAGGCATTGCTGTAGTATCTTTGAAGGGTTCTAAACAACTCTTGAGATTGTACAGCAGCTTTCCAGAGGCCTCTCCTCTCAGAGAATATCTATCAAGCATCAGAAATTGAAACAACAAAATCACAAGTCAAGCTACCTATGTGAAGAAGTATGTGAAAAGAATGTAGAATATGTTAAGTTTTTGATACAGTAAACTTGGGAGCAACAATAATCCGATTTCAATGCATGCAGATGTTTTTTTGCTTCTACATTGAAATAAAACATGTATTTGAAAGCAAACCTTATTATGAGCAGGAGAACCACCATATTGTAGAGCAAGAGTATCACCCATCCTTTCATACAAACTCATCAAATCATCAGCCAAAGGAGAATCTAGATCAATCCTTGGTACGTGTATCAGGTGTAAAGCATGAAGTTGATGCCCAAGAGCAGCTAAACCGTACGCATATTGAGCAACATTTGTCCGATCTAAACAATCAATGCAATTTGTTCGCAGAATGCCTTGCTGCAATCTAATTAATTTAGCCAAGAAAATTCCGGAGTCACTGATTTTGTTTTGTGCGGTTTGTTGTTCAGGTGTAACACAGTCTTCCATACTACAATCTTGAGAAGCTTCCTTCAACACTTTATCTTCTTGAGAAGCAACTTCTATCAAGTTATCTTCGCACAGACCATCTCCAATGATGATATCACCATCTGTGTTGTGGTTATTTCCGTTGCCCATGTTAATGAGACTACCAGAAGACCAGAGACCACCAAAATCCTTCCTACAGAACAGCATCCACAAAAGAATAAAAATATGTTTAAAAGGAAGCGTCTTCTATACTAGGGTGCATATTCTGATAGGCACCATGTTATTGCCCAGCATGCCAAAGAATGGCTAGATTTTGGATGCGGTGCCAAAATACAAAACCCAGAAGTGCATCCATGCAAGTGAATGGCAATGTGGCATGTTATGGTAGTTCACTAAACAACGGACTGATTGATTGTTATAACAGTGATTCTACAAAACTTACTCGGGCAGGTGTCTTCTCTCTATTGCTCAAATTCCTGCAGCTCCCTGCCTTCATCTGAAGCAGTTGCTCTTAGATGAGGGTCGTAGGGAGCTGAAAGATGAGGTCATGGTGGCAGACATCATTCATACATATACATACATGTATTTAAGATGGTCACACCAACCATTCACCACACTATGTTTGGACAACCATCTTCACATGCCATCCTACCACATTGCAGATTGGAACCACTTCATCATCCTCGAACTCTGCTCCAGCATCCATAGCTAGACGATGGACTCTCATCTAATGCTTCAATTACCATAAGCATCAACCTTTACTAGTGACATTATTGTCTTGGGCATTATTGTCCTCACTGTGAAGTATTCAAACTTGACATACTAAATTATATGATTGGTAAATATCAGATTGTTAAAATAAAAGCATATTTTTTTACTTGAATATCATGTCTTTTCTTCCTTTAATCTAGTGTCATTAGCATACTATTTTCCCTTTAATCTAGTTAAATTTGATATTAGAGGTGCTAGTCTTGTCTTTAACTGTTTATTAATGATTTTTTTTGTTGTTGTCAATTTTAACCTTTTGTTGATGATTATTCTCCTACAGTATAGGTCTGTGGTTACTGAAAACTTATTTAAGGTTATTGATGTATTCAATTTTTTCCCATTTTGAAATAAAGACAGTTGTATACTTCTATCAAGATTTTATAAACCAATTTATGTTCTGGACTATATGTTGTTTGTACCTTTACTTGTTTATGTGCTTTACAATGCATCATCCACAAAATAACCAGTGCTTATATAGCAGAATTGTGTTATCCAGAGCAAGAGTTGTTACTGCATTTACCATGTTGTTCCATGTGTATCCAAATAATATCAAGGAAATATGATTATCATCTCATGCTATCTTATTATTAATTACCCTTTTCTTAGTGACAACACCAAGAACGGGAGAATCACTGAAAAGATGGATTCTGGAGATTTTAATTTTAACATCCATCGCAAGTGGATAAACAAGAAATTGAAATAACTTTATCTTGGTGACAACAAAAAGTAAGTCGCAAATTAGAAAAGTAAAATCTATTGTAATTGCATTGATCTTGGACAAAATAAAGGCATCATCAAAGCAATTTCTCAGAGATGGAGCATAGATCAATGCACTCAAGTATCATCCAAAGAAAATAAATAGTGAATTCAATAGAGTAAGAAACGAAAAGGATAATATTCTTACAGAATAATGGGTTCTTTTATATCACTGTCACACCCTAAAGTCGGTGACACTTTGCAATGAAAGAAGCCTGTTATATTCAAAGCATAGGCAGCAACTTTTCCCAGTAAAGTAAGCACACCTTTAGCCTTCCTGCAAAAGAATTTATTGGTTTAGAAATGTGTGAGTCAATATGTTTTAGATTTACATACCATGAAATATCTAGATACAGAAGGTAAAAGATACAAGTCACAATCAGGTAGTAACCTCCGAGAATGTCTATGAAGATCCCAGTGGAGAAACTTCAAATGACTTTCACATGGAAGATCTTTATTTATGAATTCGATGGCATTAGCAAATTCTGTGCGAAGAATAGATTCTCGAGGTTTCTTCTCTTGTGACTGTTGATGAAAAAGTGACATAAAAGATGATTAGCAAAATAACCACCACAGAGAAGTATGAAATGTTATTATACTGAAAAACTCACTTTTTATGTTTGCATAAAGAAGAAACCTTTGAAATGCTACTAATAGAGAATGTACCTTAATTAAGTTTAAGATGATAACAGGTTTCCCATATCTTAACACAAGATTATCAAAGTGAAGTCGAGTGGCTTCATAATCTTCATCTTTTCTATGCACTGTAAAAAAAACAAAAGAAAATAAGACAACAGTAAAAACACAGATTTCTAAAATATATACATGTGTATGTGGTGATGTTGATGAGGTGCTTCAGCATGTTTGAAAGCTTACAAATAATATCAGGCTTAAGATTGAGTCTCGAGGTTTCCTGGGACCAATACAGTGGTATTGAGCCCCTGTTCTGAACAACAGAACAAATATGTGTTGGTATTTCTCCCGGAATGTCTTCAAATACAATCTGTTCCGTCTCGACATCATTTGCCACTCTACCCTTCTCGTTAACTCCACGCTTTAAATATCTGAGTAATAGAGACATATTGTTATTAAATTATTCAACGAGAACAAATAAGTAAAAAAAAGTTTTAAACTTGTCATTCTCTTTTATTACAAAAAATAATTTTGTTGACCGCCTGGGTTAACCTAAATTTGGAGAGAGAAAAAGAGGTAAAAGAACCTAGTTCCAGCATAGTGACGTGAGCGCCTGGCTATTAGTGTCAGCCTAAAAATCTTGCCAGATACTGAAAGTTTTGCCTGAATAAACAAAACAGAAACCAATGAGAATCAACAAATGACAATAAAGAGGAACAATTAACTGTGGATTATAACATTCATCAATAACATAAGGCATTTTCTCCACAAAATTTACTTCTGATTAAAAGCAATTAGCTGTTTAAAAATACAGCTTAAGTCTTAACTTACACAAAAGTTACTCAAATTCATAAACTATAACAGGAGAATTATAATTGGACCTTGTTAGTATGGTTGGTTGACCAAGAAGAGAAAAACATCAATATAAAAAAAAAGTTCAACCAAAGATCCAGCAGCCAAGCAGCCAGTTGTTGCCGATACACCTAAACAACTCTAAATAATCATCCTAAGTTTCAGTGAGTTTCTTTAATGTGCTAAAATAATCAAAATCACATCATCTTGTCTATAGAAGATAGATATACAATGCAAGCATTCAATATAAACTTAGAGTCGTACCTCCCGCAAGGCCAAGGAGGCATGCGCCTCAGCCCAGCACAAAGGAGGGCCTACACACACACACACACTGAAGGCATGAACTCACCAACACACGACTCTTCTTTGCACGCGATTTCTTCTTCGGCATTGCTCTTCTTTGTATGCGATTTCTTCTGACATTCTTTCCACCAAAGCATGGATCCACCGAACAAAAGGAAATTGTAATCTACTTCTCCGACCATCTTCTTCGTCGTGCAACACGTGACACTAATTGCGTCCTAACCACGCAATGACGATCATTTGTGCAACCTAATCGCCTCGATTCTCACGGTGGCTATCGCACGCTATGCTTGCTGCTCATGCGAACTGCGACCTAATCGCACGGTGGCTGCCGCCTACTGCTACTGCTGTTTGCAACCATCACATTGGTCTCAGTGTCACAGGATAGACTAAATGGGCTAGCATTGTTGTCGATTGAGAAGGAAATAGTCCGACAATTAGATTATATAGATTTGATTTTTTTTCACTAAAGAAGTTAGACGAGTAGTGCCTATTTAATTATATTAGTTTTTGTTAATTTTTTATTGATATAATATATAATTTTTGATTTATTATGTATTTAGTATATTTTTTATTTGTAAACTGAACTTTATCATAACTAAAAGGTCATTTTTTATTATTCGCTTCAGGCCCTGTCGAACACATATACATACGACTCTGTATAAACTACCATGTGTATGCTCATAAAAATATGTAGAACACCCCTAAGCATAGCGGAGCCGGTAACCATGTGACAGATTTGCAGCATGAAGCAAGGTTGAATCCCGGTGAAGCCAATGAAAAATGCCCACCCACATGGGACCTACTCGGTACCTAATTTGCTCTCTCCCAATGACATGGGAGAGAGCAAATTAGGCATAAAAATATGTATAACAGGGACTAAAACATAGTTTGTAGAAGAAAAAACATTTACCTGCTTAAAGAAACCATATACTAAAGCAACTGTCCATAGAGTATTCTGAAGATGATTGTGGATTCCACGTGTCAAAAACTCATTCCAGACAAACATGGATCGATATAACACTTGTCCTGTCTGACTATCAGAAATATTCTTCTGGAGGCTTCGCATGACATGGTATGAGTAGCTAAAGAAGAAGTCTTTTGTCAAATCTAGTGAACATAATAGTTTCTTGTATCTGAACCAACAAACCAAAAGTGATTAATTATTAGCAAATAATTTTGATAGACTATGAATGAAGAATTATAGTACAAACATAATCAGTGAATACTATATGAGAAAACCTAGACTTCAAAAAAGGAAGAAAAAAAATCCTGGAGTTACAACATGATTTGACATCGTTGATAAGAACAAACCTATTTTCATCCTTAGAATAAGCCTTATTGCTAAGAATGGTAGAACTAGGAAGTGCAATCAACTCGGCTTTGGTGACAGCATAGATAGCATGGCCATATATAGCACCAATCTGACGCCTCTTAGTGACAAGCAGCATATAGTAAGGCCCCAAGAATTTCACAAATCCTTTAAATGACAATTGATCTTGTCAATGGAAAAATTTAATTCTGAAACACATAATGTTTGAAACTAAACAACAAAAATAACAAATAGATAATTAACTTACCAATGATACCATAACAATTAGTGACAAATTTTAATCCACCAGTTGACCTGTTTCCTTCATCTATTCGCTTCAACAGCTCATTGCATTCACCTTCTGAGTATGTAGTGGCATCTTCACGGATATTAAGCTCAGAAGGTTCAGATCTGTCAATCTTTAACACTCTCCAGAATGTTCTATTTTTGTCTCTTCCAATCATATAGAATTTCTGTAACACACATAGATTTTGTTCACACAAGCAGCAACAAACATATGAGATGAAAATTTGAAGTTCAAAATATAAAAACCAATGAGACAACCCATCATTTAATTTCCCTTGATAATGTGTTTCACAGCACTTAGTATTACAATTAGAACAAATGGTTAGTGATATTTGGGACAATGTGATTGGAGTGGCATGGTTTAGCTTGGCTCGATGTGAAACAGAATTTCAAAACCCAGCTAAAATTCACAATTGTTCAAACTAGATCAAACTTTTAGTTAATTGGTTTGATTTTAATATATATACTATATTATATATAGCCTGTATTTCAACTCCATTTTGAAAAATAAATAAATTACGAACTACATGTCTAACAAGCATCTATTAACCTTTTAGTGCTGATACAGTGTCAAGGGCATAGTTTTCAGAAGTTAGATATTCAAAATTAGCATCACTCAAAAAAATTTCACCTGTGTGATTGAACCTAAACTATTTCCTAATTGAAGATTTGAAGAACATTATAATCTATTATTCATCCAAAAAATGAAACTTGTGAAAGACAAAGACCAGTTCTTTTACATGTCTATTGCATGAAAAATATCATTGACAAACCTTGGTGTTGATAAATTTATAATTTCATAGTTGAAAGGAAAAGTAATAAAAAATCATGGGGTTTATGGCATTGTGGAATTCACTTTATGGAACATACTGACATCAGTACCTATAACTTCATCTGATTCCAGTTCAAACATCCTCTTCGAGATGATTATCCCAATGTTGTAAACATAGCTATTGGCTTGCTTATGGCTTGCCGAGATAAGTGTTTCTAATTTCTATGGAGTGGATCTCTAACTTAAGGAAGTTGATAAATCTATAGGGCAATGCCAAGGTCATGAATATACTACCAAATGATCCCATTTGACATAGAAAAGGAACACAAAAGTGATTAAAAAACTACAAAATCGCATCCTTAGAATTTTGGAACTTCAACGAAGAAAAAAAGAAAGAAAGATCAAACGGCGGATACACGCAGGAAAATTGCAACTTCAGCAAGTTCCTCACCGATCGAGTCTCGTAGATCCTAAATTTATGGAGGTAGCAGCTCGAGGCGTCGACATGGCTCTCGATCCCTGCTTCTTCCCCGCTCTCGACTGCCATCTGGAAGCCAAATCACTCGAGCATTCCAGCCCTGGCAGATCAGAGGACGACTAGCAGCGGGATCTCCAGATCCGCCCACCACCTCATACGCCGCGGCACCTCGCAGCTCCTCCTCCCTTCTCCTCCTCCATAAATTGCGTCCGCGACCCGATCTCTTCGGCCCAGCCACCCAAGACGGCAAAGAAGGAACATGTAATGCACAAACAAAACACGGAAATAATCTAGACAAAGGGGAAATTTCGATCCGGCAAGGCAAAGATCCAATTTTTGGTTCTCGGAAACGTAATTGGAGGTGGAAAACAACAAAAGGAAATAAATCAGTGCTTGATTTTGGAGATTGGATAGAAGGGTGGAACAAGAGAGAGGTTGTCTCGATCGTGAGGCGAAGCGTAACCAATCCCCAAAAAAAAACTAACCAATAATTGGGAGAAAAAGAAAACGACATATAAAATAAAATAAAATAATATTTTTTATTAAAAAAATATATATGAGATTCAACAATTTTAAACAACATTATACTAATTTTATTGATCTTAAATATGTTTAACTCGAAAAGTCACCTTATTAATTAGTAACTAATAACTAATTATGCTACTGATGATATCATAATTAAGAAATAGGAGCTTTAATAAAGTAATTAATGAGAGAAACATCCATTTTTCTTTATCTGGGTGGGAATCAAAATGAATTAAGTGAATAAATAAAAAAGACAAAAAAAGGGTAAAAAAGACCACAAAAGTAGGTAGGAAAAAATTGACCTTATCTGAATCAATTAATTAATTAGTTTGTTGGAGGATAAAAAGGAGTGATTTTGAAGGTGACGACCTCTCTGTCTTCCGAGGAACCCTAATGGGTCTTCTCCACCAGCTCTGGGACGACACCTTCGCCGGCCCGCCGCCCCTCGGAAAGCTTCGCAAGTATACCTCGTTCCCCGCTTCCTCCTCTTCTGTCTCTTCC